>PVKN010012199.1:0-20973 GCA_004027915.1 Capromys pilorides
GGAAAGAAAGATAATCTTACTTTATATTACATTAATCTATACACCTGTAGAATTAAATAAGCAGGAAAATACTACTCTCCAAAGCTAATGAAAAGAAACATATATTTCAATAGTCAGGATTTAAGAGTTAACATATAAATTTCTAAATCTAAGAGAAACTATTTGGTAAAAAATAAGCAGGCAGAAAACTGTCTAAATCTATGATTTAAAATCAGATATTAATGATTATAAATTTGAATCCCTACTCATCAAAATATATAACTTTTTTTTCAAATAAATTGTGTAACTAAAAAGTGACATTTATGCATTGAGGTTGTCATAAAAACACAGCAAATACTATATCCAATGCCACAGAAGACAAAACAAAAAACAGTGATCTAGAGTCAACAGTGAGTTTAAAATCCTAAAATATAGGTCTCTTTTTCCTCACTGGCCTAATTACTGATCATATGAGCAGGTTGCTCAACATCTACAAGCTTCACATTCCTCTATAAACAAAGTTTGAGACAGAAAAGGTTCTACAACTAGACAGCATTCCAGAATGAAGATGACTCTTTGACTTGTTAAAATTTTCAAAGCTTATTTTTAATTGAAGTGCCTACATAGAGTAACCATGTATTACATATACAAAAATTTTTGTCCACCAAAACATCAATACATCAGAACATAGAACATGTCTCAGTATCCCAGAAAACTCACTCCTGCTTACTCTCAGTCAGTGTCAGTTCTTTAAAGCAACTACTCTTCAGACCTGGACATCACAGATTATTTTTACTTGTTATTCAGGGTCATAGAAATGGAAGCCTACAGTATTCTCTCTAATACTGCCTAGTTTCCTTCAGTATTACCTGTAAAATTCTGTCAGTGTTGCTACCAAAAGCATTAATCTATTTTCATTTGCTGTGTAGCACCAGCTGAGTTCACATTTAAATATACTGCTGTGCCAGTTAATCTTCACTGTCACTATGACCACATTAAGTGATTCGTAGAGAAGTGCACAGATCAACCAGGGCAGTACACCCAGTAGTGGATTAATCCACTGGTGTTCACACCTAGATGGGCTACCAGCAGCAGGCCAAGCTAGAGGAGATGGGTCACTGGGAGGGCACCTTGCTAGCTGGCACTCGTGCCTAGTGCTCTGCTTTCCAGCTGCATGAGTAAGCAGCTTTGCTCTCCTATGCCACTGAGCTGTTTGACCCAATGGGTCTCTGCTGTGCAGCCCGATGAGACAGTCATGCATGCACCACTGGCGGCTCAGGCTGGTGCGAGTGTGTTCATTTTGACTGACAACTTCAGAGGTTTTGATTCAAACATTTCACTCTTTCATACAGCATGGGGAAGGGTGTACCAAAATTTTGCCTCCCTAAAATGGATATATCTAATCCAGAAGGATGACTGATAAGTATCAGCTCTGCCTACTGAATGCAATGGTGCCCTCCTCCACAGATTAGTGAACTGAATCTTTTGTGGTAAGTTCTAGCTCTAAAAAACACTTTGTAATTTTTAACTGTTTGTTATCAAGGTATCTATACACAAATGCCTAAGTAGGAGTCTGCTCAACACACTAATTCTTTGAGCAAACAGGAACTCTTACTAAGTGCAAAGCACTGTGTTATATAACTAAATTCTCCTTTAAATCTTGTGGCTTCTACTATACACCTTTTCATATTCAAAAGTAAAAGATTTTAGAAGTCTCTTTTAAAAAAACTTTATGAATCTAGCTGATAAAATGCCAATAAAACTTTTTATCTAACTTTATAAATTTAATATAATTTATTTCCTTCTATGGATTTACTTAACAAATATTTACATGTAAATATATGTAAAAATCTTATAATTAAACATATATTAAGGTAATTTAACATCTCTAAATGTTCCAAGTAAGTACCAGCATAAATATTTATGTAAAAAAATCGCAAATCTAAAATATTCCATACGCATTTAATGTGAAATTACATGCCTAGCACTCTTGTTAGCCATACTTTTTCAATATTCTAATAATAATAAACATGTAAACAGGTACATATTCCTTGACAAAAAATATTATTACTGATTTTATTAGTTTCAATTCTCTGTTTATTCTTTTTTTAAATGTATCTAGGACAGGGTCTACAGGGTGTATGGGGTCTCGCTACGTAGACTGGATTCATAGTGATTCTCCTGTTTTCAGCCTCCCAAGCATTGAGATTACAGGCAAGCACACCAACACACCCAATCTAAATCAAGGTCTCAGTGCGTCCCCAGGGCAGGGCCGGTACAGCACGCCAGGGATCAAACCCTGGCTACTGCACTCTGACAAAGCAGGAGCTTTAGTCCACTGAGCTATCTGGCCAGCCCTCTCTGTTTATTCTTAATCTTCAATCTTGCTTGAGTCAAGGCACACTTTCACACCCTTCGGAAAACACTAAATTAACAAAGACAACAGTTAACCAAAAACTGCAGCTTGTACAAGTGTTGGAGCTGCAGCCGTACTTCTCACAGCAAATGCAATACAATCCCACTTAAAATGATTAAAACAATCAGTGTGCCCTTTTAGCATGCTGATGTTTACCATAATCAATTACCACAGCTGGGACACTTGAGTGGATTTCCGTCAAGTTCTTCTAATGGGTTATACTAAATCATATGTAAAGTTACTAACACGTCTTTTAACACTGGGGAGCAAAGCAGGTAATATTATTAATTCCTTAGTCTCATGGTAGAATTCCACTTGACCCCTAGTCAGGTTAATTACTAGATTGCATCCTGTTTTTCTCTGGCTTAAAGGTAGGCCATTAATTTGAACTTAAAAGCTCTAAGATATTTAATCTATTTCTGCTTAACCACAGAGATGTTAAAACCAGACAGACAATGGTATTCTGGCAAATAACAGGACTGTACAACATTTATAAATAAAATATTAAACTGATTTTTAGCTATCTCACACATCTTTGTGTAGCTTATAGTCGACTCCTGAAATTATTCTAATTTTTAAAACAACAGAACACTAAAGGCATATGACAGGATCCTAGCATTCAAAAGTCTATAATACTGCTGAAAATACAAACACATTTTAGAATTACACTGGATATCCATTTTTGTCCACATATTAATCCTACAAGCAAAGCTTTGCTGACAAAGAATCCTCAACTATAAACAAAAATCATCAAAAACAATAAACTATAACATGAGACTCTTGAATCTACAGCGTTAGAACTACAAAAATAATATATAGTGATAATGAAAATAACTCCAAAAAGTAAAACATGTAGAAATGCTGGGCAAAATGTATCACATGTCCTTTCTTGGACAAAGCTGATCCTGCCAGAATGTAAGGGATGTATCTAAAACACTGGAGGAGGAGGAGGTGGCCGGGGTTGGGGTAGAGGGAGGAAGAAGAGAGAAAGAAGAAGAGAAAGAGAAAGAGGACAGGTTGGGCTTTAGTCATCTGGGGCTTAAGACTTAATGGTCACAGCACACAGAGAGCTAAGAGGAGGCCCTGGGCCCACACAGGCATAGGAGTTGAACTGAGACTACAAAACAGAGTCAGGGCAGGATGTTATTTCAATTTTTAAAAAGTAGAATTTAAAACAAAAAATCAGTACATATTTGTCAGTCTGGATCTATCATTTATCTGTTTTGTTGATGCAAGGTCACACTATGTCATGCAGGCTGGCCCTGAATTCACTTCAGTAGCCCAGGCTGGCCTCAAATTCACAGTGATCCTCCTGTCTCAGCCTCCTCAGGGCTAGACATGCACCACTATGCCTGGACTTAGGCCTGTGATTTTTGAGTGAGGTCAAAACCTTTCCACAGAGATAGCAGAAAAAGACCTGTCCTAATACAGTGTGGAACTCAACTTTACACTACTTAAAACAAAGAAATTTCCTACAAGTGATCTTGGGCAGATGACGTCTTTAGAGTACTTAGCTGAAGTAAACAGATATTCTCACGAGTGACCTCCTCTCTAAGCAAACCAGGCCGGGATGACTGATAAACACTACTTGAGAGACATTTTCAACTTTACAACAAAGAAGAGTCATTATAAATAACAAAAACCAAGGTAAGATGTGTAAAATGATCTAAGTACTAAAAAACCTTATACAAAAGGACAAACCTTTAAGTATAAATAAAAACAAATCCACACTTAGATATTCACAGTAAAATTGTTTAATGCCAAAAGCAAAAAGTAAAATCTTTCTAAAAAGAAAGAAAACTTACCTATAAGAAAAAAAAATCAGGCTAATACTATAAACTAAAAAGTAAAAGAACACTAGTAGTAGTACGCATGCCATCTTCAAAACATAAAGAACAAATAAGAACCAATCTAAACTCTATATTTCCACTTAAGAGGGGTGGGAAAATATAAATGTTTCAGACAGAAACTAACAGCTCATCAGGCGTGGTGGCACACACCTGTAATTCCAGCACTTGGGAGGCTGAGGCAGGAAGATCAGTGTGAGTTTGAGACCTGCCTGGGCTTACAAAGTAAGTTCAAGGCCAGCCTGAACTGCACAGCAAGACCCTGTCTCAAAAAAAAAAAAAGTTAACTAATTAATTAATTAATTTAAAAAGAAACATACTTTAATAAAGATCTTTGCTATAAGAACTATTAAATATACTTGAGCAAAGATGAAACTGAATCCACAAAGAGTAAGTGCAAAGAATGGAAAACAAAACCATTTCTTTTGGTAAACACAGGGATAAATCTAATGAAGCATTTTAGTACTACTCTACACCAGACACTGCTCTTGGCGCTGAAGTGTTTAGCAGTAAGTCACAGCTCTCACAATCTAGAGGGCCAATAAACAAAGACACAAATGATCTCAGGTAGGAATAACTGCTGTGAAGAAAACTGACACAGAGAAGAGGCAGTGGTAACAGATGAAAAGGTAATATTTTAAATAAGGCTATCTGGGTACTGCGTGCAGGCAGCTTGTGGATGAAGACTGATGCAAGATGAAGGGATCGGCCATCTGAGTAATGAAAAGGGGCAATGAAAGCTGCAAGCCTTTCCTGAGCACTTCCTGTGTGCCCGGCTGCTCTTCACATTTTACTTGCATCAGATCATTTAATGTTCCCAATAACCCTATGGGGTAACTGTCCTAGTGGTTGCAATTATATAGGAGAAATAGAGGGGATGGACTGAATGGCTCATTCCCAGGGACCTATGTGGCAGGCCAAGACTAAGAACTCTTGCAGTACTTAATTACAAAACAATCTTCCTGGAATAGGAGTCACTGCAGGGCCAGGACGCTCCTTCTCCTTGTCTCTGCATCCATGATGCCTGTAGACAGTAAGTACCACGCATGTTGAGCGGAACTAAATAAAGCAAGAGCAGAAGACTGAGGACTAGAGAATAGCAAAGGCAAGAAATTCAAGAGGCCCCAGAAAGAAGGAAAGTAGAATAACACCACAGAACCAGGAGAGCGAGATGATCGTTTCAAAGATGTTAAACTAAATGTTACCAAGGTAAAATGGGGATTGTTTCTTATTAATTTAGAAAGCTATTTTCAAGGATTTAGTCCCAATGCAAGAATGACGAGGGATCTAGAAATTTAAGTATTTAAAGAAAAACACAGAGCAATGAAAGGCAATAGATGCACACTCTACAGTACATAGCAGTCTGCCAAAGGGGGTGGGGTGTGGGAAATAAGAGGCTAAGTGAAACAAGGCAAAGATATTTTTCAGCAAAAAATGCAGAAATAAAATATGTTGTGGCTCCATTCTGACTTACCACTATCTTGTTCCCACTCCTTAGTTTATCTCTAATGAATTACAATTTCTATTTTTCAGTTGCCTTTTCCGTAACATAAAAAAAATAGAAATACCATATTTGTAAGCATTCTTTGTACAAATACCTAGAATTCCAAAACAGGAATTTCAAATGACTATTGAGTTCTATAAATAATACAAATGCTTCCTAAAGAAAACGTATGTAAATGGAAGAAATTTTAAAATAAAATTTCAAAGCCAAACAGAATGTCCCCCACCTTCTGGATACTTAAGATCAGAATGTAGACTCTGAAAAACACCTCCTCCCTCTGTCCTCACTCTCCAATGGTCATGCTTGATTTTTCCTTCCTCAATGAAATGATCAGCAGGGAGCCTACAGAAGCTGCCCCCCCTCACCGTGTCCACCTTCAACCACCACACCCTATAACCACCTCACTGTCATCCTGTTACCAAGCCATCTACTCACTCTCCCCACAATGGCACATCAGATCCAGCTCCACTTGTCTACTCGAGAACATGCTTCTGTACTGCACATCTCACCCGATCATCACCCATGTTTCCTTTCCTACTATAGCACTCTTATTAGCATATAAATATCCTGTTCATCCTCTCCGAAACAGCAAACCTAGACTCCTGATCTTTCCACCGACCACTCATTTGTCTATTTCCCTTTTCTGGAAGTACTCTCTATTCTCCTCATCATCAGTTCCTCTTCACATTCTCTGAGCCCACTACACTACTCTACCATTTCACCAAAACTGAGCACCAAGGTCACCAATGAGCTCACACTGCTAGATTCAATTTAATCCTTAGGCCTTAACCAAGTCTGACCTACATGCAGTATTTAATCTCATTTCTTCATTTAAAAAGCAAGGTTGACCATACCATAACACACCCAATGTACACAAATGTTACAAAGATTAAGTATTAGTTACTATTATGGTTAGTCAACCCTGTTACTTATATTCTACTGAAGTCTAAAAGTAAAACTCTATATTCCAAAAACATAATTTTAAAGACAGAATGTTAAGAAAGTAGGTATGACCTCAACCTGCTAACAGTATTAGGCAAATATCCTATTTCCCGTTATACAAAGAATAACTTCAAAATTTCTGACTCAGCTTTAGTTGTCGCTGATTCTGAAATAGCGACCACCAATCCCAATTTCTCTCAAAATGTAGTTCTCACTTCTAATTCCTCCTCAAAAGGCTGGTCTAGGTATTTATCCATTTCTTCTCTCATTTTCTGTATCTCATTAATCACCAAACTTCATCCATTCCACCTTAGTAAGGAAGGAAGGGTTCATTTGTTTTCACGTCCTGCCATATGGAGGCAGGACCTGGCAATGTAGGTGGCACATAACAGGTGCCAGTACCCTAGCTCAAGCTCCCTAGAATGCTTAGATTGTCTTCTCTTATGGGTCTCTTGAAGCCAAGATCTTCATTACCACTATACTGCCTATGGAGCCAAAGATGATGTCTACTATCCAATGCACATTTATAAAATTTATGTTGGATAAATCATTGATATAGTGATTTTCTTCCTAAGATATCAAAGTAATTTTACAAAACAATCTCATTATGCTATGTACTTTTGTAGGGCAGGGGTCGAGTTCAGAGAAAAGAAAACTTGAGAGACAACTCAAAGTAGTGAGAAGTTACACAAAAACTTGCTCTCTACCCTACTAATACCAGGAAAATACTGAATCTGGACGTGTATGAATGAGATGGTAGTTTACTCTCGGGATCTGATTTTGACCTTAGTCACAGTCAACTAGGCTTTTAAAAGATACCAGTTACTTAATCTATTCAAATAACCGAAAAGACATAATACCAAGTAAATAAGAATGTTCTCTTTATTGAAATTCCTTAGAACAAACCCGATAAAAATCAATCTTCCTGTTATTTGTATATAGCAATACCTTATGCCACTTTCCTGGGCCTTGATGACATAACATTATCAGGTCTATCAGACTCCTACTTTTTCTATACAGAATAAGCCAAATGGCTAATTTCAGGATTGTACATTCTGTTTTCACTCCCTTTCCCAAAGGGAAAGCTTTCATAGCAATTATGGAAAGCTCTGTGGAAGTTTCTCAAAACATTGAAAATAGAACCATAAATTATCCACTAATCTCACTTCCAAGTATATACTTCCAAGTATATATAAAGAAAACGAAATCAGTGCGGTGAAGAGAAATCTGCACTCCCAGGTTAATTTCAGTATTACTGACATTAGCACAACATGGAAACAACCTGAACATCAACTGATAAGTTAATAAAGGGAAACACACACACGCGCGCGCACACACACAATCCTGCCATTTGTAATGACGTGAGGCAATCTGGAAAACATTGTGCTAAGTGAAATAAGCTGCAGAAAGACAAATACTGCATAATCTCATGTGTGGAATATGAAATAAATTCATAGGAACATAGTAGAATGGTGGTTACCAGGGAATAAAGGGAAAGGGTAATGGGCATCTTAGTCTATTCTGTGTGGCTATGCCAGACTACTGACACTGGGTAATTATCAAGACTAGAGATGTATCTTTCATAGTTCTGGAGGCTGTGATGTCTCCAGTCGAGGGGCACATCTGACAAGAGCCCTCATACTGCACCAGTCAATGATAGCAGGCAGAAAGACATGAGGGGCCAACTTATTTTTCAAAACCCAGTTGTACACTAACAGCATCAATCCATTCATAAGGGCCAAGCATGAAGCCATACAAAGGTCCTGCCTCTCAACCTGGTCGTCCTGGAGATTAAGTTTCCAACATGTGAAGCTTTGAGAGACATACTCAAACCAGAGCAGGCAGTGATACTGGTCCTGGACTATGTGAAATCTGCTAACAAGGTAAACCTCAGAGTACTCACCCCCCAAAAATGGCAAACTATATGAAGGGATAAATATGGTAATTGGCTTGGCTATGGCGAACACTTCACAATTTAAAATCATTTAGTTTATTCTTTAAACATTTAAACTTGCCCTTCAGCTATACTTCATTAAAACTGGGGGAGAAAAGATTACATTTATTTTTCAAGCTAAATAAAAAATTATTTCTTGAATATACACTACATCAAATACCATTCCAATACACAGAATCTTGGTTTCATTTTTCTGGGTCTCAGTGGAAAAGAGTATCTCATTAAAGATAACATAACTAATAAAACTACATATAAGCAATTGCAAAAATCATTTTATTAACACAATCCTTTTTACTTTTTTTATTTTGAGGCAGGACTTCATTATGTTACTAAGATGTCTAGGCTGGGCTCAAACTATGATCCTCCTACCTTGGCCTCTCATAGTCCAGAGATTACAGGGATGAGCCACCATACCAAATACATGCAACCTTTTAATTTAGGATACTTTCAACAGCACTACTAGCAATCTTCCATTATGATATTACATTACAGGTCAATCTCCTTACATTTAAGGAAAAATAATTTAAAAGACATTTCATTTATCCAAAGCCTCTGTGGGTAGTCATGATTAAATTCAACAGATAGATGGTATAATTTCAGACAGTGAGGTAAAACTACTAGTGGGACAAATCACAGTACACAAAAATCACTGCTCTGTAGCAACAGGGATAGAGAAGTGTGCATAAGGAATCTATGGCATAGAAAGAATAGAACTACAAATGAAACTACCAAATTAGTGGTTAATATCAAAGGCAGAAGCAGCACCTCTGAAATTCTCTATACAAAAAAGAACTCTACTAAACTACATTTTCCTATTGACTGAAATCATAATTTCACTGTGGTGCTCCCACAAAGGACTTTTTAAATGAAGCTCAGAATAGGAATGTTTACTCCATTATTTTCAAGTTCTTCATTCTCCTACCACTACTAGCAAGAATTTAACAGATACCCCATGTGAGTGTGCTATAGTAATACCCTGAATACAAGAAAACAGAGGCAGGTTGAGCAGGATGGGTTCAAACTCCTGCTCAGTCACTTTCTCACTCAGGTGACTAACAATCACAAACTCACTGAGCTTCAATTTTTTGAGCTGTAAGTCACGTTCACAATAATATGGCTATGATAATAAATGGCAGGAATTCACAGAGTAATAACAAGTTTAAATAAGACAATGCTTATAAACATATAGTAAATAACCAATAATTAAATATCAGATATGATCCGTTCCCTAGAAATGATCCACAACTTCATGAGACGTGGGTATTTAAGAAGCCATTTTTTCTCTGCCAGAGATATGCAAAACATTTTAGAAAACTAAGGATTTACACAGAATTTTCAGAAAGAAATAAAGTTACTTAAGAAATTTCGAAATTAACAATATAGTTTCTTAAAATATTATTCTGAAAAACCAAAGATGATACTAAAAATAGGAAAGCAAAGAGTGCCTCTCCAGGCTGGAACTGAGACACTTAGAAACAACTTGAAGAAAAAAAGGTTGATCTCTAGGAATCATGAGGGAGCTGAAGGGAAAACTAGAAACTACAGAGAAGCTGAAGAAATTGAACACAGCACAGAAAGGGATGAATTCCTCAGGAAAGCTAACCCCAGCTCTCAGGAAAGAGGCCTCGTCTCTGGTAACGTAAGGTACCGACAGAGAGGGTGAGCAGCTCCAGAAAAAAAACAAGAGACTGGGCTGGCAGCACCAGTCCCAGGAAAAGCCCATAGTTTACAAACCACCAAAACAGAGTGTAGTCCAAAAGTGACTATTTTGGCAGAGCAGGGTAGAGGTGGATCAGAAATCTAGTGTAGTGCTCACCGCATTCGGGTGTATCTAATCAGGACTCATCTGGGGAAAGGGCTTAAGACTGAGCCACAGGACAGCTACACTTCAGAGCCCCTCAGGTCATTCTTTCACAGTAACTGAATGGGAGACATCCATAAGCAAGGCGCAGAGAGGATGCAGGCTGAGAAGTTTAAGCTCAGGCTGCAAAGGATAAGGGGTCCTGCCTTCCAATTTGAAGGACGTAAACTATGTGTGGTTTTCAGAGGGGTCTTGGTCCTAAAACGCTAATATTAAAACCAGCAGACTACTTGACCACTCTGCTCACTCTACTATCTACATCTAACACAGTTCAGTGGTTTTTTAAATTTCGTTTCCCCTTTTACCAAGGTCATTACGGGATATGCCTCAGCCTGGACAGCTGCCATAAACTGAGGTACACGAGCATGGGGAGAAGCTCTGGAGCAGGAGAGCATCATACAAATCACTGGCCATAGAGCAAGGGGACACTGCTATGTCTTACAGGTCACCCACTGGCCTTCCTCACATCTGGCAGGCTCCAGTACTACAGACCCTGAAAGAAATCACTCATTCAAAACATACCGGAATTTGTATCTTGATTCATTGCTCTTTCGTAGATTTCTGAGGTTTAGTGTATTTTTTCTTCTCATTTCATTTTTTCAACATATTTTGTCTTCCTTTTATTTTTTTTTCTGTTATTTTATCTAGTTCTATACATCTTAGGATTCTTTATCTCACTTTTCTCTCCTCATCATCATTTATTCAATTTTACTTCTTTCATTTTGCCCTTTCCTATCTCCTCCATCTTCACTAGTATTATTACTGGGTTTTATTATTCTTTACATATTTAGTTGACGCTACGCTATTATAGAATTTTTCACTATTATTAATGGTGGCAGAGTCAATCCATTTACTAGATATTTACTGTATGTCAATAACTGGTTTATTTTTATGTCTATATAATTATCTATCTCTTGAAGGATTAAGACTGGTAAAGCAGTAGTTTTAAGTGTCACTACACAGTTTATCTTTGACTCTATTACTGTTGCTGATTTCTTTGCTATAACTTGTTGCTACTAACTAGATTTTATTTATGACAACTTCCGGTTTTTCTCTGTGTCATTAGCAATAGTGCAGCTCATTTTGGACAACTGTGCTAGACCAATTACCCTTGCTTTGCTCTTGTTGCCCAAAATTGCTCTTACTATTCTGAATCTCATCTGGTTCCTTATGAATTTTAAAATTGTTTTTCTAAATTTTGAAGTATGCTTAGTATTTTGACGTGCATGTGATGAAAAGGAACCCTCCTACAGGTTGGTGAGAATGTAAACTAGTACAAACATTATGGAGATTTCTCAAAGAATCAAAATTAGAAATTCCATATGACCCAGCTATCCCCTCTGATACACATGTATCAATGTTTACAGCAGCACAGTTCATAATACTTAAATCCTAGAAGCAGTTTGTGTACCCACCAACAAATGATTAGATAAAGAAAATGTGGTATCTCTGCAAGATGGACTACTACTCAGCTATAGAGGACAAGTGTGAGACACTTGTAAGAAAATAGATGCACCTAAAAAATACAGTGTTAAGTGAAATAAACAAGACAATCACGATCTTAAACACTATGCAGTATCTCTTATTACAATAAGGCCAAGTACAAATAGAATAATAAAGAATGGAAGCCAGGGGATGGATCTTTTACAGACAGTAAGGGGTCCATGAGATCAGAGGGAAAGGAAGAAGAGGGAAAATAAACAGAACAAAAGGTATGCCATGCACAGGAACCTAATAACTTCAATGAATGTAAACATTAGATATTATGAACATGAGTTAAGAATAATAATGTCAGTAAGAATGACTAGGAAAAGGGAAAATAGAGAAGGAGGGAAAGAAGGTAAAAGAATTTAAAGAAAAGAAACAAGCTGTACTATGTTCATGTACCAATTCCCCAAGATGACTGTAAATTGCATGTACTGAAAACATACTAATAAAAATTTAAAAATAAAAAATGGATTTCATAACCAAAATGACCCTTGAGCTTACAAAGGATACCATTAAAAGCTAGGAGATGTAAAGAAAACAATACAGCTTAACAAAATATTAAGACTTCATGAAAGAGTAACAAAAATGAAGGAAATTTAAATCTGAAAGAATGGTCAGAATAAGACCATTATGACAGATTGTCGGACTAGAACACAGGGCTGGTGCTCAAAAATGAATATTCAGTTACCTTAAAAAAAGACATAAGAATATGGATACAACAATTGTTAGGTGATGAAAATGAAGAATTAAAATTAGTTAAAATTAAAAGACCCCTGGGCTGGGGAGATAGCTCAGTGCCTGCCTGCCAAGTGCAAGGTCCTGAGTTTGATCCCTGGTTCTATAAATAAATAAATAACTCCACAAGTGGCATAAAATAAAAACTTTCCAAGTATGAGGAAACAATTAAATATAAAGTACACAAAGCATAAAAACCTCAAATATCTACCATCAAAAAGAACTTCTCAATGACATTTTTAGTCAAAATCCCAGGAGCCAATGCAAGGACAAAACCTTAAAAGCTGTCACAGGAAGAAAAAAAAAATCACTTATGAAGGTAAGTCCATTAGAATTAGAGAAGATTTCTCAGCATAAATCTTAAAGAACAGGAACCCTGGAGTGAAGTGTTTCAAGCTTTAAAAGAAAACATCCTACGACCCAAACTGATACATCCTACAAAAGTTTCTTTTGAAATTGGAGGAAAAATAAAGTTGTCCCATAACAAAGCATCTTAAGAAATTCATGACCACCAATTCAAAGGAATCCTAGAAAGACAATGAAACCAACAATGCCAAAAAGTCTAACAGAGACAGCACACCAGGGAGGGGAAGCAGTTAAGCAGCCAGGGGAAAGGGGGGAATATGTAATCAGCCACAGGATAACAATGCAATGATAGCAACTAGTACCTTTCAGTAACTCTCAGTGGGAACCATCTAACCTCCCCAGTAACAAACACAAACTAAAAACAAAACCTAACAATATGCTGTACATAAGAAACACATTTAAAACTACTCAGAATAATAACCCAGAAAGATAGAAAACAATATTCCATACACCAGGAGTCCCCCCAAAAATCAGGAATAGCTATCCTATTTTCAGACAAAGTGAATTTCAAGACAAAACTGATCAGAAGAGACAGAAAAGGTCACTATAACAGTATTTATGGGAATAATTCAACAGACTATATAAGAACTATAGACATATATATACCCAATACCAGTGCGTCCAACTTTATAAAACAAACATTACTGGACATAAAAGACCAGATACATATCAACACAATTATAGTAGCGATTTGATACCCCACTATCACAAATAGATCAAGACAAGAAAAAACAAGTATCAATTAAACCTACCCTTCAAAACACTGGACTTAACAGATACTTACAGAATGCTACATCCAAAAATAAAGAATATACATTATTCTCAGCAGCACATGGAATTTTCTCCCAGATATAAAATATTTCCCCAAAATACGTTAGTCCATTAAGCATGCTTAAATAAATTCAAAAGAACTGAGATCATACTATGTACAAATCATAGTGCAATAGAACTAGAAATCAATGGGGGAAAAAAACTGCAAAAATTATGCAACTAAATGGAAATTAAATAATATTCTCTTAAATAATCAATGAGTAACAAAAGAGCTCCCAGGAGAAATTACTTACTATAATGAAACATTAACACCAATTAAATAAACCAGAACCTATGGAACACAATGAAATCAGTCCTACAAGGAAAGTTTATAACTGTGAATGCCCACATCAGAAAAATAAGAATAATGACCAAAAAGTACATTATATAAAGATCAGACTAAAACAATACAATGGAGACAAAAAAAAATTCAATGAATCACAGCTGGTTCTATCAAAAAGTAAACAAAATGGCAAACCCTTAGTTAATCTTACCCAAATAAAAGAAAGAAAAGACTGATATTAATACAATTAGAAGTTAAGAAGTCGGTGGAGCACGCCTCTAATCCCAGCACTCAAGAGGCTGAGGCAGGAGGATCAGTGTGAGTTCAAGACCAGCCTGGGCTACAAAACTGAATTCAAGGCCAGCCTGAACTGCATAGTGAGACCCTGTCTCAAAAAGACAAAAAAAAAAAAAGATGTCAAAAAGTCAAAATCACAATGGACACCACCAAAATCCACTAGAGTATTAACTACTCTGAAAACCTGCTTTAACTATTTAACTACTTTGAAGAAACTTTGAAATTGGAAACTCTAGAAGGAAATGGATAATACAATTGAGGCAATAATAAATAAATTTAGCAATTAAGAAAAGTCAGCATCCACTAGATTCACCATTGAACTCTTTTAAGAATTTCAGTGAAGACTCACCTCCAATACTCCTTCAGCTCTTTAATGAAAATAGAAAGCTAGCATTACCTTGACACCAAAAACAGAAAAGTACCCAATTGAAAAAGAAAACTATAGGCCCAACCATTCAGTGAATATATATGCAAAGATTCTCACAAGATACTTGCAAACAGAATGTAAAAATTACTAAAAAGATCATATATCATGACCAAGTAGGCTTCATCCAGGGATACAAAAATGATTCAACTGATAGGATCAATATATGTAATACACCCAATAAATAGAAGGACAAAAGTCACATGATCATCTGAACAGAGGCAGAAAAAGAGGTTAATAGAATTCAGTATCCATACTGAAAGACCTTAATTTCACATGATAAAAGCAATTTATGACAAACTTACTACAGACATCTTATTAAACAGAGAAAAACTGAAAGGTTTTCCTCGAAAATCAAAAACAAGACAAGAATGTCCACTGTTCAAAAAACTGAAATGTTTAGCCAAAGAAATCAGAAAGCCAAACTATCCTTATTCATAGATGGCATGATCGTTTACACAGAAGATTCAAAACATTCCACCAAAAGTCTCCTAGAATAAACGAGCTCAGCAAGACAGCAAGGTATACAATTAACACAAATCAATAGTATTCCTGAATACCAATAATGGACTCACCAAGCAAGAAATTAGTAAAACAATACCACTGACAATAGCTTCAAAAAAAGTACTACTTAGAAATTAAACTAATAAAGTGAAAAACTTCTAAACGAAAACTAGAGTGGTCTCTAAAAGCAGATCAAAGAGGAAAATAATGTAAAGTGTTAGTTACTTTTCTTGTTGCTGAGACAAAATACCTGACATATCCGGAAGTTAAAGGAGGAAAGATCTACTTAGATTCACAGTTCGTAGAGGTTTCAGTTCATAAATGGCTGGCTCCAAGGCACCACGGCAAGGCAGACAGGCACTGCAGAGGAGAAAAGTTGCGTACTGTTGCAGGGCAGGGAGAAGACAGCAACTAGCAAGTGATGGCAGCAACAGAGGCAGCAACAAGCCTTCTAGCACGTAAATTCCATCCAGACTACCTGTGCTTTCAGCAGGCAGCACTCACATCCAGGGTAGGATACCCTTAATCCCAGCAGCATATCAGTAATCCCAGAATCACCTCCTTAATCACAACTCCCACAGCCTAGATCCAGTCACCTCCAAAAACCACCATCTATAGCCACATGAGACTTGGGGCGGGGCGGGGGGGGGATTACCCATATACAAGATGTAACATTCTACTGCTGGCCCACATAATAGTCACTGGATCTCTTTCTGAAAAATGAATATAGTATATCTCTTACGTGTTTCAAAGTCCTAGCAGTTTCAGTGTGGCTGAAAAGTCCAAGTCCAAAGTTTCCTCTGAGATTTAAGGCAAATGCAGCTGTGAGACTCAGTACAAATGAAAATAAACATTTCCAACATACAATAGCACAAGATAAACATTACAATTCCAAAAGGTACAAATGCAGGGACAGAAAGAAACAATATCAAAGCCAGTCCAAAATCCATCAGAGTAAACATTAAGTCTTACAGTTTCATGTCTCGCACCTACCGTAATCTGTGGCAAGGTGTGAACTCCAAAGGGCTTGGGTACAACCAGCCTATGGCACTTCTGATAGTTGTAGCTCCTATGGCTTCTGTTGAGCCAGCTTTGCTTATTTTTTGCAGCTTTCCTTAAGACGATCCACATTCCTGGCTTCTCCAACCTGCTGGGGTCTCCACTGCACTTTCAGCTTCCCCTTCACAGCTTCACAAACTGCCCTCTGAGGAGCACACTGCTGGGCCTCATAGGCTTCTTTTAAAATCTAGATGGAAGTCTTCTTACCCACACAACTATTACATTCTGCATGCACCTAAAACCAGCACCACATGGATGATACAGTGGTCTGCCACCTATGGGAGCAGTGACCTGGCTTTCTTCTCTCTTGTCTACAAGGGTGAAATGCCTGGACTGCTGAGCACTCTGAACCCAATCCAAAGGGACAAATTCTCAAGCCTGCTGTCATTCTGGAAAATGGGGCTCTGAGGCTCTCTTCTCAAAATAAATTCTGCAGCTTTCTTTTCAAAACAAAGTATTGCACCTTTGCAACCTTGAAGCTAGTTTTTGTGATATCTTCAGGCCATCTTTTCTATTATCCTGTTCCTTCTCAACAACCAAATTCACCACTTTATCTTTGCACTGTGCACCTTTACTATAGCTTCCTTTCTGGCCAAACTCAAAATATCTTTAATCATTCCATTGGCTTCTTTGCTGTTTATTCTCAACACAGACCTGGCTAAAAGCTTCCAACAGTAGCCAAGACACTGCCTCAACATTAATCTGTTTTGAAATGACTTCTGTAAGATTAATTACTCCTCTATCATTAATCTCAGTCTCAGATCAAGTCTCTAGACAAGAGCAAAACAGAGACAAATTTTCCGTTCAGGCATAACAACATGATCTGGACTCCAATAGCCAATAAAGTCCTTCTTCCCAAAACAAACCTCCCAAGCCTGCTCTTTACCAGCAGCATTTCTACCATTCTTGTGTTCTGAGCTCTGACCAGAATCTCCCAATAAGTAATAGTTTAAAGCATTTCAGGGCCACTTCTTCAGCCAGCACCTCTAATCCTTTCCAAACTCTCCCCATAAGCCAGTTCCAAAGGCTCCTAAACCACATGGTCAAATATATTGACAGCATGACCCCACTCTTGCTACCAAAACCTTTATCAGTGCTTTCTAGAAAAACAGATTTAATGCAAGGTGAAGGTGAAGACTAAACTCTTCAAAAGGAACAGAAGGGAGCCTTTTGTCTTCATTTCCTCTCTGTATCAGTCAGAGTTTCATTAGAGAAACAAATATATGACACGAGATACACAAATGTATAAAACATTACACAATTGGCGTATAATGGTCAGCCACAGATAAGGAAGTACATGGAGGATGCCTGCATGCTGGAAACTGAGGAATATGCACTGGAGCCTGGAAGCAGTGTTCAAAGTAAGAACCAAAGCTCCCCCAAAAAAGTACCACAGGTATCCATAGCAATAACAAGCTTCCAAGCTCCTTTGACAATGAAAACAGCTGAGCCTATATCAGGAACACCAGCCTAACAAGCTCTTCCAAGACACTGAACAGTGCACCACCTTCCCCTCTAGAGCCTGGAAGTGATACTCAAAGTAAGGTCTAGAGCTCCTCCAAAGTGAACTGTAGCCACTCTCAGCAACAAGGTCCCAAGCTCCTTTGACAACAGCCAAATTCATATCAGGAAAGCCAACACTAAAAGTTCTTCTAAGAGAACTAATAGCCCCAAAAGAACCAACAATCCCTATTTTTTCTTCTCCAGTTCTTTTTATGCTGCTGGCAACAATATCAGAGGAGCACTCTAAACCCAGCAAGTACCATGCTGATTTAGTTGAGCTGGATATTACAAGTTGACAACCAGTTGTCAATCCACCACATCCTTTGTAACTTCAACGCAACAATCTGCCCTAGGGTGAGCCTTCTGTTTTCAATAAATCCCCTCAACTACACTCGGAACTACACTGATTCAATTTAGTTGGGTGTTTCTTACTCAAGTTGGCACTATTAACTATCACAAAAAAGTATTTCTGGATAGACAGAACAATACTGTCAGATGGCTACACTTCCAAAACTAACATACAAATTTAGTGCAATTTCAATCAAAATACCAAAAGGATTTCTCACAAAACTAGAAAAAATAATTCTAAAATCCAGTTAGAACCAGAAAAGACATAGAAGAGCAAAAGCAACCCAGTGCAACAAAAGCAAAGCAGGAGACATCACAATCCTGGAATTCAAGATATATTACAAAGTTATAGTGATAAAAACAGCATGATAGTGGCATGAAAATAAACATTTAGATCAACGCAACAAAACAGAGTAGGTAGAACCAACCCCAGACATATTCAACTACATAATCTTTGACAAGCCAAAATCACACTGGTGAAAAGGTAGACTATAACAAATGGGAAAACTGGCTATTCACATGAAGATTGCATCTAGACTCTTTGAGCATAAACCAAACCAAAATGAAAATTATCAAAGATGTAAATACTAAAACAAATTCTTAACTGATGGAAGATGAAATAGTTAAGTCTCTTGAAGACATAAACACAGGCAAAAGATTTCTGAACAGAATTGCAAATGCAAAAAAAAGGGGGACTATATCAAATTTAAAAGCTTTTGCACAGCAAAAGAATAATAAACAGTGAAGAAACAACCTACAGAACAGGAAAAAAATTTTGTCAGATACCCTCAAATAGAGGACTAATATCTAGAATATATAAAGAACTAAAAAAAATTAGACTCCCCCAATAAAAGACTAAATTAAAAAAAGGGCAACTGAAATGAACACACACTTCTCAGAAGAAGCAATACAGAACAGCTAATAACTGCATTAAAAAATGTTCAAAATTGCTGGCCATTAAAGAGCTATAAATTAAAACAAGACGAGAATGATGGATAAAGAAAATTTGATGCTTATGCATAATGGAGTACTATTATAAATGAGAATAAAACTGGAGTCATTTGTAAAACAAATGGATGCATGTTGAGAACTTAATGTTAATTGAAGTAAATCATACACAGTACCTGAAATACCAATGGTTTGTCTTATATGAGAAACTCAAAGTACAGCAGACTAACGCGCCTGTTTAAGCAGAGTGCAGTGGCCAGGGTTCGATCCCCAGCATGCTGTGCCGGCCCGTCCCATGAGGTGTGCTGACAAGGCAAATGAGACTGGGTGTGGTGGCGCACACCCATAATCCCAACTTTTGGGAGGCTGAAAACAGGAGAATCATTATGAGTCCAATCTGCATAGTGAGACCCTGTAGACCCTGTCCTGAATACAAAGAAGAAGAAAAAAAAAGAAACCAAAGTATAAATAAGTGACAGAGCAAAATAAAGGCAAGGTAACAGAAAACAGGGAGACCTTTTACAAAAAGAAAGGAGATGAAGAAATGGAGAGAGAAGGGAGTGGGTAGAACAAAGGCAACATAAAAAGAATTAAAATGTTTTGTGCATATGTAGCTAGTTCTCACGAAGAATTTAATTGTACTCCCAACAAAAATTAATAAAAATAAATAAATGAAATTGTTACTCTCTTGCTATGTAACTGAGATAATATTATAGTGCTTTATATCATAGCTGACAATTTTAACTCTTACATACTATTTTTATCCTACACATGAAATTCTCCTTTCAAATTCTATGAAACAGAGCTGAGGACACAGCTTAGCAGCACAAATGCCTGCTGCCAAGCACAAGGTCTTGAGTGTGAGTCCCAGTACCAAAAAATAATAATCACAAAAATAAATTCTATGACAGAGATTCTCATTTTGCAGACAATGAAATTAATGGCTAGAGAAGTTAAATAAACTAAGGTCATAAAGCAAGTAGGTATCAGAAGCAGGATTCAAAGCCAGATCTCAGGAACTTAAATCAAATGTCTTCTCAAGGACTATAACCACTATTCATGATCTGTAGATGAAACTTTTACATCTGCTTGAAGTAACCTGAACAAGAAAAAAAAACTGCAAAAAAAGAAAACAGTACATAAATCTAATTTCCCACAACTTTTAACCTAACTTTCAGATTTTAATATTTACTTATTTTATCAGTGCTTGCACACATTCCTAGCTACAAACCACTACAGTTTACTTATCATTTGCCTTATTGAGGTCACTAACACTATTAACCAGTGAGGCCTATTTTGGTTTTTTTATTGTTCTTTTTTTTGGGGGGGGCTTATTTTATTTTAAAGAGTAAATATAGCAGAAACAAAGATAGGAAAACAGTAACAAGCAAGAATACATATAGTACAGGATTTTCAAAACAAGAAAGATTTAACAATGGTTGTATTACATATGTTCATCATCAAATCTGTTTAGATTGATATAGATATGTAAGATTAGTCAAACAATTAAACATTAACACTTACAATAAACCTTAGTTTTTTTAACTCTTCAAATACATTTTGTATTTAAGTAACTCTTCTAAAAAATAATAACAATAAACCTATTCTGTTTATATAAACATTTTATTCATGAAGTCTCAAGCTACTACGCCTCATATGTTAAACATAATTCCTTGTCTTGTAAAATTTCCTAGAGTTGTTGGCT
>PVKN010012200.1:0-20953 GCA_004027915.1 Capromys pilorides
TGTTTGTTTCTTTATTTATTTATTTTGTGGCTGGCTCAGGCTTGCCCTGGTGGTGGGGCTGGCGCAGCATGTGGTGCCGGGGATCGAACCGCAGTCCCTGCAGTTGCCTGAGCTTTCCTTAGCAGGCGCTTTAGACCACTGAACCATCTCGCCGGCCCTCCTCACTCCTTCTAATAGCATATGTCATAGATACAGGAAGCTATGAAAAACCCCACCTATGAGCACATGATCCCCAGCCCTATTTTATTTTATTATTTGTTTATTTCCTGAATTTGTGATCTTTCTGTCTTGGTCTCTGGAGTATTTGGAATATAGGCATGTGCTACTCAATCAGGCTTGCTTAATTTGTTTAATTTCTTTTCATTATTATTATTTTTCTTTCTAGATCTTTTTGTAAATGCTGAACTTTATTTTTCCAGAATTTTTCCCCTGTCTCTGCTAGGTATTAAGCTCAGGGCCTTTTCTCTGAGCTACATCCTTATTCTTTTTTTTTTTTTTTTTTTCTCTCTATATTATGGCCAGTGCAGCCTGCCCTGGGGGTGGGGCTGGCCAGCATGTGTTGCTGGGGATCGAACCACGGTCCCTGCAGTTGCCAGTTGCCTAAGCTTGCCTAAGCAGGCACTTTACACCGCTGAACCATCTTGCCGGCCCTACATCCTTACTCTTTTTTAAATTTTGAGAGACAAGTTCTTTAAGTTACCCGGTTTAGGCTTGATTTTTGCAATCCTCTGTCTCAGCCTCCCGAAGTGATAGGATTGATTACAGGCATCTGCTCCCATACCCAGCGGGTGTCTTTCTTTTGAAATAACTTTATTAAGGTATAATTCATAATTCATATGCCATCAGGTTTATTGAATGAACTAAAATGTATATAAATTTTTTCTTGTCTCTTTAAGACAGGGTCTCAGTATGTAGTCTGGCTAAATTTGAGATCCTTCTCCCTCAGACTCTGAGGGATTACATGCATGTTCTGTCACACCTGGTCAGCCTAGTCTTTCCTGTTTAAAGATTTACTTTAGCCAATCACAGTGGCATAAATCTGTAATCCTAGCATTCTAGGAGGATGAGGCAGGAAGATCATAAATTCCAACCTAACATGGGCAATTTAGCAACTTTTTCTTTCTTTCTTCAGGACCGGGGTTCAAACTCATGACCTTGCACTTGCCAGGCAGGCACTTGTGCCACAGAGCTATCTACCCAGCCCCTTAGCAACTTAACCGTTTGACTGCCAAGGAGTGCTATCATGCTCTTCTTATGTTACTCCATAATGCAAAGAGCGCGATAGCAGCAGCCAAACGGTTAATGAGATCCCAATCCAAAATAAAAGTGAAGTCTTAACGTGGGGGTGTATGCTTGTAATCCAGCACTGGAAGCCTGAGGCAGGAGGCTTGTTGGGACCAGCACCAGTTGAAGGTTCAGTATGCCCTCCAGGTAGGTCCAGCATAGCACACCAGGGATGGAGCCCTTAGTCAGGTACTTTAGTCCACTGAGCTATCTGGCCAGCCCTTCATTCTATCATTTTGAAAAGCCTGCAGTCCCAAATTAAAACTTTTCCTGAGGATAACTAGATATACAGAATTAACTTCTCTGATCCCAGCACTAGAGAAGTTGAGGCAGAATTACCTGATGTTTGAGGCCAGCCTGAGGTATGAAGTGAATTCATATCAGCCTGAACTACAGGTACAAACCAAAATATAATAGTGAAATAAAGTGTCTGAGTGTGGTGGTGTAACCCTATGATTTGTAATGGCAATCCTTTGAGAACCTGCACTGATTAACAGCCTGCTGCAGTACACATCTCATAGATTTGCCACCACTGTTATAAATCTGGTACTCAAGAAGGCTAAGGCAGGCAGTTTGGAAGTTCTAGCCTAGTGTGGGCAATGTAACAACTTGGCGAGACCTTGTCTTAATAAATAAACAAACCAAGCCACGGCTAGGGATGTAGTATAGTATGAAAGTCCTGAGTTTAGTTCCCTGTGCTATATAGTACCTGCCTAGCAAACACAAGGTCCTGAGTTCAAATCGATTCCTGGTACCAAAAAAATAGATCTTTGGAGCCGGGTGTGGTGGCACATGCCTGTAATCTCAGCACTTGGAAGGCTGAGGCAGGAGGATCAGTGCGAGTTCCAGACCAGCCTGGGCTACAAAAGTGAGCTCAAGGCCAGCCTGAACTGCATAATGAGACCCTGTCTCAAAAAAACAAATCAATCACTCTTTGAAGACTTTTTCTTTTTGGAGACAGGGTCTCAACTAGAGCTCTATACCCAGCTTCTATGTATTGTTTGTATGTATGTATGTGTGTATGTATGTATGTATGTATGTATTTACTTGCATACTTATTTTACACCCAGCTTTTAAAACCTTATTTGTAGTTACTTCCATAATATTTTAGCTCTGGAGATAGTTGAGAATGAATTAAGTGTTTTTGGACCTCTTTCCATAACAGCATATTTCTCCAGCCCAGCTATTTCCTTTAAGGTGAGTAATTTGAATGTTCTAACCTTTCTTTCTTTTTCTTTTTTTTTTTTTTTTTTTTTCTTTCAGTGCCAGGTATTGAACTCAAAGCCTTGCACTCTCCAGGCAAGCACTGATATTCTCCCTGGCTCTCTAGCTTTTTTTACTACAAAATTACAGAAAGGGTAATTGTCTTACTATCATTGTAAGTTTTTTGAGTATATCCATAGGACGGTACTTATTGATAAGATACATTTACAATTTTGAAAAGTTGTATTCACTGGTATATATTTTAGTGGTAGAGTGCTTGCCTAGCATGTACAAGATACTTATTAGCATGTGCAAAGTACTGGGTTCCATCCCTGGGACTCTACACATAAACATTGTGCAAATTTATTATCTCTATTTGAAAGGTTTTTGGGGGGTGGTTTCGGGATAACTCACTAGTTTGAGCGCTTGTGCTGGCAATCCTAGTCAGGCACGGGTCAGCAGTTTGATCCCCACCCTTAAGGTATCCTGAGCCAGCCAGCCCCTCCCCACCCCAAAGAAGTGTCTACTTTCCTATATCTGGCCTTGTACCACATATTACCAGAGCTGTTAACTTGTATCTACTAAGTGAAGAGCTAGAAATTCGTTATAGGGTTATGTTTTTAAAATTACGAGAGAGGTCCCAGGTCCCTAGTACTGCCAGTAAATACTGAATGAGATTGGTCAGATCGTCATATACTTGCTGGCTCCTTAGATTTTCAGTGTGAGATTTCAGGTATGAGAATTATTAGTTGAACATGGCTTCAGAACCTTAAAGAGGTGCCTTTAGTCCCAGCTGCCTGTTCAGCTATGGTAGGAGAGTCACTTTGATGCCAACCTGAACTATATGGTAAGACCCTGTGTCCAAAGAAGAACAGTTGAAGAAATGGTATTATGAATGTAAGGTGTCACTGAGATGCTTGTGCTTTGTGGACTTTTATCACTTCTACTTTGACTCCTTTTTCTTTTAATTTTAGGAGATCATGGAGCTCAGCTTGGCCTTCATGGAGCAGGTGGTGATGGGATGCATGATGACACAGCAGGTGGAGAGGAAGGAGAGAACAGCCCAGATCCACAACCCCAAGCTGGTCGGAGGACCCGGCGGGAAGCATGCACCTGTCCCTACTGTAAAGACAGTGAAGGAAGGTGAGTTGACCCAGTAGACTCTTCTTACAGAAAACGAACTTGGAGGTAAGAGGAAGAGGATTGTTTTTATGTGTGTGTCTTTTTGAGACAGGGTCTTGCTATGTAGTTCAGGCTGGCCTTGATCTCACTTTGTATCCCAGACTGATCTCAAAGTTGCCACAGTCCTCCTGCCTCAGCCTCCTTAGTGCTGGGAGTATAGATTGAGCCACCATGCTTGGCATGGTTTGTTTTGATACCAGGAGTTGAACTCAGGACCTTGTGCTTGCCAGGCAGGCACTGTGCCACTGAACTATATCCCTGGCCCTATAATTTTTGATTATTTAAACTCTGCCCCAAGCTTAGAGACACCTGTAATCTGAGCTACTCAGGAAGCTAAGATAGGAGGATCGCAAGTTTGGAGTTAGCCAAGTAATAATGTAGCAAGACTTTTTCTCCAAGTAAATTTTTAAAAATAAGTATAGTGGACTCTTGGCTTAAGAAAATTAATGGGCCAGGGATATATAACTCAGTTCCTGCCAGGCAATTGGAAAGTCCTGAGTTTGATTCCTAGGGGGAAAAAAAGTCATTCCCAAAGGCTGGTTGTAATTCAGGTTGCCAATTGAAGCCTCCTTCCAGGTATCTCTCATAGGCAGATCAGTGTCCATAGACATTGGCCCAGGATTTCTTAATTAAATCTATATAGAAAAGGATGTTGGAATGTTCCTTCCAGAGCTCTTTTAAGGATTGAATCTGTATCTGATATCATCTGGAAGCATGAATAGCTAGCATTTGGGAAATAACTAAATACTTAAGTCAGTAAGTTAAAAATCCAGGGCTGACAAGATAGCTCAGTGTAATAAGTGCTTACCTGGCAAGCCTAAGGTCCTGAGCTCAATCCCTGATATCACCCCCCCTCCCAAAAAAAAAAAAAAAGCACCTGCTTAGATAAGCTTAGGTAAGCGCAGGGACCATGGTTTGCTCCCTGATATCACATGCCATGTCAGCCTCACTCTCCCTCGAAAAATTCCAGTCAGTAACCCTAATTATAAGTCAGGCCAATTGTTACTTGAGGGTCCACTGTAAATAAAGAGTTTAGGATGTAGCTCAGTGGTAGAGCTCTCCTGGTTGATCCCCTGTGCCACAAAATGAATTGATGGAGGAAGAGAAAAATGAAGACTGGCTGGGGATGTAGCTTAGTGGTAGAGTGCACTTGGGTTCAGTCTCTGATATACCACCATGTCATTGTTTCTTTTGAGAAAAACTTGGAAAGTGGAATATTTGAGAAAAATATAAAAACATAATTCCAAATTTCACAAGTCACCATAAGAGTGATTGTTTCTTTATAAACATACAGTGCTTGGGCCAGCAAGATAGCTCAGCGGTCTAAAGCACCTGTTTAGGCAAGCTTAGGCAACCGCAGGGACTGCGGTTCATCCCTGACACTACATGCTGTGCCAGCGCCACCCCCAGGGCAGGCTGAGCCAGCCGTAATATGTATGTGTGTGTATATATATATATATTAAGTTAGTTAAAATTAAGTAGAAATCTAAATTTTTTTTAAAGTCTGAGGCAGGAGGATTGTCACAAGTTCAAGGTCAGGCTGGGCTACAAAGTGAGGCTTTGTCTCACACACACACAACCAACCAACGAATAAGAAATAAATTAAGTAAATTTGGGACTTGAACATGGCAGTGCACACCTGCGACCCCATATTTCAGGAGGTTGAAGCAGGAAGATCAAAGCACCAGCAAGTGTGCTAGCACATGCTTGTAAATCAGACATTTGAGGAGATGCAGGAGGATTGCCACTCAATTAAGACCAGCCTGAGGTACATAGTAAGCTTAAGGACAGCCTGAACTACATAGCAAGATCCTATCTCAAAAAAAGAAAAAAAAAGCCAGGCATCATGGCACAGGCCTGGAATCCCAGCCTTCAGAAGGCTGAGACAGGATTGCTAATAGTTTAGGGCCGGCCTGGACTACATACCAAAACTGTCTCGAAAAGAAAAACAAAGGGGCTGGGGAGATAGCTCAGTAGAATAAGTGCTTGCTTGGCAAACACAAGAGCCTGAGTTCAATCCCCAGTTCCGCCAAAAAAAAAAAAAACAAAAGAAAAAGAAAAAACAGGGCTGGGTACAGTTGCACACATCTGTGGTCCCAGCACTTGGGAGACTGAGACAAGAAGTGCAAGTTCGAGACCAGCCGGGGCTACAAAAGTGAACTCAAGACCAGCCTGAACTGCATAGAGACCCTGTCTCAAAAAGCCAAAAAAAAAAAAACGCTCAAAAAAGAATGTTACCCTAGCTGGGTGTGGTGGCGCATGCCTGTAATCCCAGCACTTGGGAGGCAGAGGCAGGAGGATTGATGTGAGTTCCATACCAGCCTGGGCTACAAGGCTAGCCTGAGCGGCATAACAAGACTGTCTCAAAAAGACCAAAAAAAAAAAGTGTAACCCTAGCCTGGGCTCCATAGTGAGTTTAGGGCAAAAATAGACTATATAAGTGAGACTTTGAAAAAAATGAGAAGCAGGCCAAATAGCTCAACAGACTAAAGTGCCTGCTTAGGCAGTGTCGCACGGCTATGGTTCAATTCCCTGCTCGCCTGCCTTGCTGTCCCTGGCCCCGCCCCTGCCCCCAGGACATGCTGAGCCGAGATTGAGACCCAGCACGGTGGTACACACCTGTAGTCTCAGAGGTTGGGAGGCTAAAAACAGAATCACTATGAGTCTGATCTATGTAGTATGTCCCTGTAGGTCCTGTACTAAACGCATTTTAAAAAAATAAAAAATAAAATTTTTTTAAAAAAGCGGGAGCGGGGGCTGGGGAGATAGCTCCGTGGCACAAGTGCCTGACTGGCAAGTGCAAGGTCGTAAGTTTGAACCCTGGTCCCGCCAAAAAATAAAAAAAGAGGAGCTGCAGAGATAGCTTAGTAGAATAAGCGCTTGCCTGGCACGTGCAAGGGCCTGAGTTCAATCCCCAGTTCTGCAAAAAAAAAAAAGGAATGGATCATTTTGGGACCGGTGGAATAGCTCAGTGGTCTAAAGTGCCGGCTTAGGCAGGCTTAGGCAACTGCAGGGGCCAGATTCCTGGCACCACATGCTATGCCAGCCCCACTCCCAGGGCAGGCTGAGCCCACCATAATATAAATAAATAAAATTTTTGAGAAATGAGAGGGAGGAAGGAAAAAAGGAGTGAGCTAGTTTAGGGTCTGAGATTGTGGTCATAGCTCAGTAGTAGAGCGCTTGTGTAGTGTGCATGAATCCCTAGATTCCTTTCCTAGTACTAGAAAAATTAAAGATTGGATTAGGTAATTGCTGTTGATATTTTGTGATTAGTTTCTCTCTCCAGAGTGAGTAACTTTGTTATATAACTTTTAGGGGCTCTGGGGATCCTGGCAAAAAGAAACAACATATTTGCCACATCCAAGGCTGTGGCAAAGTGTACGGCAAGACCTCACATCTACGGGCACATTTGCGTTGGCATACAGGCGAGAGGCCATTCATGTGTACCTGGTCATACTGTGGGAAACGGTTCACACGCTCGGATGAACTACAGAGACACAAGCGCACGCACACAGGTGAGCAGGAGACCTGTGAGCAAGAAAGAGAAATAACATGGAATAAGCCAGGGTCCAAGGACTAATGACCCCTTTACTCTTCTTAGACTTTGTCCTGCCTGCTTGCTTTTCTGCAAAGAAAGTTCTGCTGTCCTTACAGCATATTCCTCAACCTTTGTCTGAGTTTTTCCCCCACAACAAACAAAAAAAAGGACCTAGCCAGATTGTTCTTGTTTCTTATCATCTTCTGATAACGTAGTTGGGAGGGGGTACATTGGGCAGAATATTCCATTTCCTGGTATGTCAGCTTTTTACCCTTTTTCTTTTCCTAGGTGAAAAGAAGTTTGCTTGTCCTGAGTGTCCCAAGCGCTTTATGAGGAGTGATCACCTGTCAAAACATATCAAGACCCACCAGAATAAGAAAGGAGGCCCAGGGGTAGCCCTGAGTGTGGGCACTTTGCCCCTGGACAGTGGAGCAGGTTCAGAAGGCAGTGGCACTGCTACCCCTTCAGCCCTTATTACCACCAATATGGTAGCCATGGAGGCCATCTGTCCTGAGGGTATTGCTCGTCTTGCCAACAGTGGCATCAATGTCATGCAGGTGGCAGATCTGCAGTCCATTAATATCAGTGGCAATGGCTTCTGAGATCAGGCACCAGGGCAAGAGACATATGGGCTAATACCCATCAACGTCGGGATGCAAGTTAGCATGGGTCCAAGAGACGTGGGAAAGAGAGCCATGAGGCATTAAAATACATGGTGGTGGGAACTGAGGGGAAAACACAAGAGAAGGGATGGGGTCCTGGAACCCATCTGTTTCATCACTGCCTCCTTGAAGGTGGGAAACATTAGTGAAAATTCTGTTGGTGCCATCCTTTGATGAGCATTTGTTTTATCCCAATTTCTTATATTTCTTACCCTAGCCTCCCCTTATGTTTTCCCTTCTCAGCTCTCCCATGGTGGATCCCTCCTTTCCTAAAGCCATCATGCCTTGATAAATATATATGATCATTGAAATACTTTTTAACAAAAGCAGATTCTATATTATATAAATATATATATATATATATATACACACATATATATATAAAGATATATTGAGATGCATTCACAGGGGTTGGCTGGAGGAAGGAGACCATTCTGTGATCAAAGTACTTTGGTCCTTTTTTTTTCTTTTTTTAAAAATATATATATATATTGCCTTATTTCCCTATGGCTGAGCCTTGTTGTGACACATCAAGCTTTTCTGTAGATGTTGTCTTGGCTTCCCACCAGAGTAAGCATTCATATGCTCTGCTTTTAGTTTATATATACAGTATGTACATAATGCTTTTCCTTTCTCAATTTTGTCTTTATTTGGGATCAGCTTCTTGCACTCCTTTTCTGGCTCAAGCCTTTCTGTCTTCCTTTCTCTCAATCACTTCATGTTTTGTTTTTGGCAGTGATCCCTGGATGAGGCACTTCTGTCATCTTTGCAAGACCTTAGTCCCAGGAGCAGAATGGAAAAACCTTAAAGCCCACTCTGGTGCTTAAGGTAGCTGTGAAAGAATACTAATGACGCAGGCACCTTGGTGCTGGAGAGTGAGAGTCAAAGGCATCTCCCTTTATCAGTTGCTGTAAGCATCAAGAACTAGAAGTTTTTCTGTAGAATTGTACCGGAGACATTTTGAAGGAAATAATCTAGGGTCTGTTTGTATAAACTAACAAAAAATGGTCAAATAGGTAAGGACTTACAGTGAGCAAAAGATGGGCTCGGAAGAGGAAGTGACTGATCATTGGGTTCAGGAGTTAGTGGAGTGTTTAGACTTTGTTATCATAGTCTTCCAAGGTAGCTCTAAGCCTTGACAGATGGGCTTCTGAGTTCATGTTCTTAAAAAGAAGTACACTTCCTCTTTTGAACATCTCCAGTAGTTCTTTTCCAATTGTTAGCATCAGCCAATGAATCTCCAGGTTTCCATTCTGCAAAACTCCAGAGCATATGCTAATCACAAGACAGTGGTTCTTAATGATTTCCCCTCCCCCCAACTCTTCCTTGTATATACATGATGTTTCCTAAGGGAGAAGGAAGCACATAATCATGGGACTGATAGCCCAGAACAAAAAGAAATCTTGTCTTACCACTGTGGTTTCTAGGAGAGATTGGGAGAAATCATCCTGCTTTCTCCATGTTCTAATTCCAGAAGAGATTAATCCAAAAAATTGTAGCGGCAGGGAACTCTCAGTACATTTGATACTGAGATTTAAATGCAACCAGAATTGTCCTCAAGGCCCAGCCATTAAAAACAATGTCTCTCTTGACTTCTGGTATCTTGTTAGAGAGCTTTTCACTGTGAGGAAGTGTGGAAATGGTTGTGTGAATGTGTGTAATCTGTTAGGTTGGGGATAGGTTTTCTGTTAGCCAATATTAAAAGAGACCTGCAATAAAAAATTACCCTGATCTGACAGAAAGTGAAGTGTTTGTGCATGACTGTGTGTGTGAATGAATGTTTGTGTTTGTATATATCTACATACAGATGAGAAATTATATTTGAAATTGTTAAAATAAATTCAGATCAAAATGCCTTTTAGGCCATTACCTAGAAATCTCTTAAAGTCTAGGTATGTTCCTGAGGTCATTTCTCTGCTGGTGGTAAAACAGTTGCAATTATGAATGGGGGATATTCTATTGCACTTTCTGAAGAAGAAACTTTTTGTGTTTGAAAGTAAAATGAACATCCAGATATATAGCAGAGACCTTGTTCTAAAGGCTTTTTATGTTGGCTACAAATAGATTCTGCTGTGGTTCTACTATACATTTTATATAAAATCCATCCAAATTAAATCTTGGGTAAGTTCGTATTAATGTCAACCTAAATATACATAGCTGTTAATAGCCATGCCATTTGGTTCTTTCTCTGCAGGTATAATACTGTTTTCAATACTCAGGAACTATTGCAAGGAAACTTTCCCCAAATCAATTTCTATTCATGATGAAATAAAAGTCACCTGTGCCTAGCCACCATCCCACCTCTATTCCCACTAAAGGAGAATGCGGAGATTGTTACTTTATGTCTGTAATCATGTATTTTGACATCTTTTGGGGGAACAGTCAGGGTGTCTCACTGGAATAGGCAGTATTTTGCTAGAGTGTTTCAATGAATTCAGTCTTCTCCATATGAAATTATTAAATACAAAGTAGCTTAATAATGCTGAGAACTGTAAGCTTTTATGTATAACCTTATTCCATGATGTTTCTTCAGTGAAAAGTGCTGGTTTATCCTCCACGTTCCCTTCATTAGGTTGCCATAAGTGAATTTACTGTGTATATAGTTCTTTCCTATAAAAGAGGCTACATACTCTTTAGCCCCAAAATGGAAGCAGTGTCTGTTTCTCTCTCAGCAGCAGTGAGTCACCCAGTCTTTCCCATGGGAAGTTAAGAGACTACATTCCTTGAGTCAGGAGCCCTTACTGAAAATCCCCTTTCCCTGAACCTCTTTGGCTAGTAGAAACTGACACAGCTGATGTTCATATTGATCCTGAAATATTTTTCATGAGTTTTTAAAATTTTTTAATGACAAAGCTTGCAGGGTGGGGGATGTCCAGGAGTAGTAGTATTACACATTCATTTTCTTATTCTTTCAGGTTACCCGTTCACATTAATCTGCTTATCATTTAACCCTCTTAACTTTTTACACGGAGAACAACCTACACCATTTTCCTTCAGGGACCTTCCAGTTGGCACTCTGTGGGTGCTGGATAGAATGCAATTTAATGAATATTTCTCAGCCTGGTTTCAGAATAAATAGAACCTTTGATCCCAGAAAAATAAAGACTAAAGTATGGGATAAAGATTGGTTGGGAGAGGGTTGGAGACAAAAGCTGTAAATTAGTATGGCTGATTTATTTCTACTATATACATATATATATATATATATATATTTTTGCTTTTGTATATCCTATATAGGAACTAAGCATTGTATTTTTTTAACAAATCTGCAAAAGCACTATGAACTGCACGTGTTCTACTTTCAGAATATATTTTGTATTGTTAATATCTTCACATTGTGAATACTGGAAGCTGCATATCTTTGCTAGGACGCAGTACATTTATATACTTTTTAAGAGGTTCTGGGGGTGCTATTCAAGCCCCTTTTAGCTTTAGGGGAGCCCTGGTGCTATATGCTATTTTCATTCAGTTTTAAGTACCTTGATGTCTTTTTGGACCTTGGGATCAGAAGAGTTTAGTGTTCAGGTACCAAGGAAATAAGAACAGTTGGGCTACCTCTAGTGAGAGGCTCTTTGCATAGCTCTTTCCCCCTAGCCAAAGTTGAGTAACTTTTTTGTTGTTGGGTAACTTCTCGAGGTTAGGAAGAGAAACGTGAAATCTCAGATTTTCATCTTCCTTTAGAAGACAGCCAATAACTTATGTACAGGGATGAAAGGTGGCAGCAGTAGCTTTGGGGAAAGGGAGGAGAGGATATGGCATTTGTCCAACTCCGGAAAACTTAACTTTAGAAAAGTGCTGATAAAATATGGGCAGGTTATTACTTTTATTTGGAGACTGTTCTCTCTGGTGCCTCTTTTTGGCTTTACTCCGGGGGTACATACTTCTAGGAGGATGAGCAGACCAGCTTTGAGGTTGACCTATTCCTTTTGTCTGCCTTCTCTAAAACACCAGCCCCTAGGAAGACATTAAGCAGCCTTAAGCTTAAAATTCTGACTCCCTCTTCCATACTTGGCTCACTTGCCTTAGACTGAAGACTGGGAAAAGAAAACGAAAGTTCCTGTCTTCGTTCCTCTCTTTGGTCTTCTCTTGATTTTGTCTAAACCCAAAAAGATTTCCTTCACAACATTGGAAAGTATTTTTTCCCATTTGTTCCTACCTTGTTACCAAATAGTCCTGCCTGCTTTGTCTTGGCTATGGGAGCAGAGATGCCAAACTCTGTCCCACAACTTTCTTAGGCCCCAGCCCAGTGTCAGGGAAAAAGTGAGACAGATAGGGTTATACTGGGCTGTAGGAAGTGAGGACATTGTTGATACCCCCACCCCTCACCCTTGGAGTGTATTTTCCTATTTCTTGTTCAGGAATCACACTGTGCCTTCTCCTTAGGAGAATGGGCATTGTTTACCCACCTTTTCTAGTAAATTTAACTGCTCTTGAGCCATGTGGACAAGGGTAGCTTTTATATTTCTGATCATCCCTTTCTCCAGATGACATCCTGAGGCCCTTACTTAGATTCTAGGATACAAAGACTGGGGAGGATATATAACAATATAAGATTGTTATAGGAGACCCATGCTGCACACTCTTGATGGCAGCTGCCCAAGAGCCTGCTTTCTCTTCCCAAGTCTTGTCATCCTGTGGCAAGGGGTGGTGTTCCAACTTCTGGTGCCTAAAAGTTTCTAACACTGGCAATAACCAGTCTCTATACCACTGTTGCCTTTAAGCCTCTTAATAATTTCATGCTGTTTGTTGGTTCCACTCTAGTACCAGGGCTGTGTGGATAAATGCTCTCATCTTGCTCTTTCCCCCTTAGTCTTGTGTATGTGTGATGCTAATCTCTTGTCTTTTAGTTTCTTCTTGCTCTTTTTGTATCCTCCTTTGTTTCTCATACTATCTTTTGTTTCTGGGTGTTTGGGGGTTCTTTGGGGGGGCTTTTGTATAAAGATTAGTTTCAATGTAGTCTGTAGCTCCTTTGTAAACCAATTAAAAAAATTTTTTTAAATAAAAAGCCATGTCTCTGGTGTATTGAGAGGGTTGGGAATGGGGAGTGTATGGTTATAACTTAATGTTTTGAATTTAACAGGTTTGCGTCTATACACCACACTGTGCTCCCATTAACTGACATGTTAATGTCAGTTAATCTGTACTTTAATCCCAGGTAGTTTTATGATCCGATCGGTATGTCATGACTACATAGCAGTATGGAATCCCATTTGGTCCTGGATACAGCCCTAATCTTGGCACTCCGTGAAGCCAACGCGGGAGGATTGGAAGTACCAGCCCAGCCTGACCAATTTAGGGACATCAAGAAATGCTGGGTGGAGATGTAACTGTAAAGCTTCTGGGTTGAGTTTTTCAGTACTGCAAGAAGGAAGGAAAAAAAAAAAATGAGAGGGCTAGGGGGATAGCTCAGTGGCTTTAGTGCCTGTCAAGCATAAGGTGGTGAGTTTGTTTCCCAGTTTGCAAAAAAAAAGTGAGTATAGCTCACTGGTAACTGCTTTCCAGGCTCTAGGTTTGATCCTAGCTCTTGACACACACCCAAGAAGGAAAAAAAGGAGGTCCAAGAGGATCAGGGCAGCCTGAACTTTTATTTTTTGTCTTTTTGAGGCAAGGTCTCACTATGCAGTTCAGTCTGGCCTTGAGCTCACTTTTGTAGCCCAGGCTGGTCTCGAACACACACTGATCCTCCTGCCTCAGCATCCCCAGTCGTGGGATTACAGGCAGGCGCCACCAGGCCTGGCAATATAATGTTTTTTTTTTTTTTTTTTGCAGGACCAGGAATTCAACTCAGGAGTTTGCACTTGCCAGGCAAGTGCTTATTCTATTGAGCTATCTCCCTGCTCCCGCGCCCCCCAAATATAACATTTGATTTTATTTGAGCATTTACTTGTCTGTGTTTGCAGTTTTCTTTTTGCAACCTATAATGAGTTCATAGTCATTCTGTCAGCCATTCATTTACACAACATTTATTGAGCCTTTACTATATATGAAATAGTTAAATCTGTATGGGGCACTAAATTAAATCAAGGGTAAAAAGTTAAACAAGGTGATGGTACATGCTTATAAACCTCTGGGAAGCTTGAGGGAGGAGGATCACAAGTTCAAAACCAGCACAGGTAATTTAGCAATTTAACAAGAGCTCTCCTACCAAAGAAAAGTGGGCGCACAGCTCAATAAGAAGGCCCTGGGTTCAGTCCTCAATACCAAAACAAACCATGTTCGAAGGGAAATAATACTTCCTGTTCCACATCTCCCTTAACAATATGAAATATCATTTGTCCCTTGATCAGTCATGCCTGAAACCTAGGAATCTTCAGTTCCTTCTTACCTATCAACATTCATTTTGATTATCATATTACCTGTAAAATGCATCTTTTTTTTTTTTTTTTTTGTATTGGCCTGGAGAGATAGCTCAGCTGACTAAGTGCCTGCTTAGGCAAGTGCAGGGACAGGGTTCAATCCCTGGCACCTGTGCCAGCCACTGAGTGGCACTGGGGAGGCTGCAAACAGGATCACTATGAGTCTGAACTGTGCAGTAAGACCCTATACCAAATAAATTAAATTTTTTTTTGTCTTTATCTTTTTTTCCATTTTATGTATTTGGTACAGGGTGTCACTATGCAGTTTGGATTTGTAGTGATCCTCCTGTTTTCAGCATCCCCAGCGCTGGGATTATAGGCATGCACCACCATGCCCCGACTTAGTTGCTGGGTCAGTATACCCCAGGGGCAGGGCCAGTGAGGCATGTAGGAACTGGGATTGAATGTGTCTTCATTTTATGAGGTGAGGATTCTCTCATTTTTGACAGTTTTCCTGTCTTAGCCTCCAGCAGCTGGGAGCACACCTGGTTTCATCCATGTTTCTTCCCATTGTCTCCCAGTATTCGGGTTATTGCTCAGGTCTTTTAACTGATTTCCCTGACACCCACCTATTCATCTTTTATACTGCCCCAAAGCTCCTGCCTAAAATACTTTGCTTTTAGAAAAATTCTAAACTTTTTCATCTAGAATTGAAATCCTAGCCGGGCGTGGTGGTGTACGTCTGTAATCCCAGCACTGGGGAGGCTGAGGCAGGAGGATCAGTGTGAGTTCCAGACCAGCCTGGGCTACAAAAATGAGCTCAAGGTTAGCCTGAACTGCATAGTGAGACCCTGTCTCAAGAAGACAAAAAAAAAAAAAAAAAGAATTGAAACCCTTTCTAATCTGGTCCCAGTTTATCTGTATGGTGACTTCCTTTCTCATATCCCCTGTTATTTCTTCCTCACCTCCCTCACTGCTCAAACACACATGCTTACCTTTATGTCTCTGTGCCTAACTTCTTGCTCTTCCCTTTACTTATATAACAACCAACCTCCTCTTAAAATCATACTTACCTGTGAGATCATTTATCCTTTTTCTCTGAAGCCCTTTTGGTACCTTTCTTCCCTTATCTTTCTATGTCTTAGGCATAATTAGTTCATATGATTTTCTCTTTGTATAGTTCTTGTTCATATCACTAGTATGACACAATTTTCTAGTTGCTTATTGAATATATATAATATATATTGAGAACTGGGCATGGTGGCGCATCCTATAATCCCAACACTTGGGAGGCAGAGGCAGGAGGATCAGTGCAAGTTCGAGACCAGCCTGGGCTACAAAAGTGAGCTCAAGGCCAGCCTGAATTGCATAACAAGAACCTGTCTCAAAAAAAATATATATATATATTCTATTGAATATATATAATTTGAATATATATAATATGTTGAATATATATTAGACAAGATCTTGCTGGGCTGTCCAGGAGACCTTGAACTCACTTTTTAGCCCATGCTGTAGCCTCCTGAGTACTAAAATTGTAGCCCTGTGCCATCACACCAGGATGCCTCTCTATAAACTACAAGATCTTGAAGGGCAAGAATCATTTCTGGGGGCTGGCGAGATGGTTCAGTGGTCTAAAGCACCTGCTTAGGAAAGCTCAGGCAACTGCAGGGACTGCAGTTCGATCCCCGGCACCACATGCTGCGCCAGCCCCACCACCAGGGCAGGCTGAGCCAGCCACACAAAAAAATATAAATAAATAAACAAACACAACAAGCAAACAAAATTAAAAAAAAAAAAAAGAATCATTTCTGTCTTTGAAGGTCCATCACCTAAAGAAATACCTTTTCCAAACTGGGATGTAATGGAGATTTGCTGAATTAAGTGAGTAAACAATTTATTTTAGCTCTGCAGTCAGTAGGATCAAAGGTAAATACTTGGATCACTATGACTTGAATTAGGGGCCCTCATGAAAGTCACTGTGAAAAAAGAAGGAAGGAAGGGGAGAGAGAGGGAGGAAAGGAAGGAACGAAGGAAGAAAGAAAGAGAGAGAGAAAGAAACAAAGAAAAGAAAGCCCAGGCATCTTTTACTCCCTCCTAAACTGTGATCCTCTTTCAGAACCCTACTAACCTTTCAACTCTCAGATTATTATTATCTCTACACTGCTGGGGAATTGAATCCTGGACCTTATATGTTCTAGGGGAGCACTCTGCTGAAGAGCTACAGTGCTGGCCCTACCATTTCTATTCAGAACTTTAACTGCAGAGTGGTTCCCTTCAACCTGACTGCATTGTTTCCATCACCCAAATAAATAGTGATTCAAAACTTTTGGCGAGGCCACCGTGCCTTTTTGTTTTACCCTTACCCTGCTCCCACTCTGGAGGAGACAGTCTCCAGAGACATTCCAGACAGAAAGGCTATTTCAGCTTCAACTCCCCCGTCACCACCACCCTAGACTTAATCTGATCTGAGAGCTGGTAAAGGAAGCACCACATTCCAATCCAAGCCTGGCCCTGCAGGAAGGATGGGCAGCTGTTTCTAGCTCTAGTCATTCTTTCAGCTGCTGTTTATAACTATTGCAATTCTTACTCTTTCTTCCTTTCACACAGGCTCCCCAGCAGAAAAACCCAGCATCAGACTCAGCATGGTACTCTGACTCTCATTCCTGGCCTAAACAAGATCTTTCTGAGAAGGGTTTCCTGGCAGCCATTAAGGGGATAGGAAGCTAGGAAAACGGGAAGCGAGTCCAGTTGGATTCTCGTTCTCATGGGAACCAGCTGCTCACAGGTGTACAAACAATATGGTGTGTTACGCTGGGGGAGAATCTGGGGGAGCTGGGTTCCTGTCTATTGCAACATAAGCTATAGACTTCTTCCATCTGCATGTTAACATGCCCTTTACACAGCCTATGCCTTTCCTTCACATTTTACAGTACTGTAGCTTGATACTTAATAGGAAAAAAAGGCTTAATCGGAAGTATACTATGCAGTAGTCATCGGAGTAGGCATTTTTCTGTCCTTTTGCCACAACCCAAGTTCCTATATCTGCTGACCTCTGGTGGTGAGAATTTGAACTGCCTGCTTACTTTCTAGTTATTGGCCTACTTACTGGTAGATAATCCTTCAATATTTTGTGGAGGATACAAATTCAAATACTAAATGTTGCATTAAATGAAATTTTTTTTTGTTGCTTGATTTTGTAACTTTTTTTCAAGTAGCATTGTGAGACCAGAGCCTGGGCTTGGAAGTCAAATTTACCTAGGTTCAATTTCCACCTCAGCTCTATTTTCTATCAGAATGACCACAGGCAATTCACCTAACTTGAGTTTTCTTATCTTAAGGTAGAGATGATTATAAATGCCTTAGTGGGAGAATTAGATAGTTGCAAAATGCATAACGGCATGCCCTAGCACATGCTATGTACTCAATAAAGAGTTGTTATAACCTCCATAATGGTGATTTGCTCAGTGTGTCTTTGTTGTTGTTGCTTTGTTTTGTGGTACTGAGAGTTGGCCCCAGGTGCTATATTACTGAGGTTCATTCCAAGTTGCTTTTATTAAGATTATGATAAATATACATGACAAAATTTGGCCTTGTAAGTTCTTTCTTTCTTTCTTTCTTTCTTTCTTTCTTCTGAGGTAGGGTCTCACTTTGTAGTTCAGGCTGGTCTCAAACTCATAGTAATCCTTTTGCCTCATCCTCCCAAGTGAGTGCTGGGATTATAGGCATGTGACACTATGACACTATGTCTAACACTGTAACGATTTTCAATGTGATTTTTCTTTTTAACTCTGAAAATTTTAATGTATACTTTCTGATTCTTGAGTTTGGAAAATGAATATGAGTTGTATTCTAGTATGGTTTGTGAAGTTTCCTGCCCAGAGAGCTACAGATCTGAGGGTTAGAAGGAATGTTGGGTAGTGGGTCTTAGTACATACCTGTAATCTCCCTTGGGAGGCTGAGGCAGGAAGATTCCCATGAGTTTGAGGTCAGTCTGGGCTACATAGCAAGATTCTATTTAATGCTCACCCCCCCCCCCCAAAGAAAAAGATAACTTGTGGGCAGAGCTGATTGTCCCTTAGCAATTGACCTCACTTTGGTTTCTAGCACCTGCTTCCAAGATCAACAAAGAGCAGAGATTTGAAGTTAGGTATCTCTAGGTTCTAAACTAGACCTGAATGCCCTTGCCCCTCCTGCACTGCAGAGAAAAGAGGAGGTGGCTAAAGAGAGGAGGATATGAGATTGGTTTTCTGCTCCTCCCTTTCTTTCCCTGTTTTCCTCATACCCACCCTCTCCCCCACAGCAGCCATCTCTCCCACAGAAACTGGGATAGGACAGAGAGGGCGGAGTTGGGGACTGAGGGCTTGGAAACCTCATTGTGTCCTGTATCTGAAGAAACTTTGCTCAGGGCCAGCTGTCCTGGCACTGCCATCCTTCAGCAGGATGCTGGGGACACTAGGGTTTTGGACTTGGCTTCTTGCAGCTGTGCAAGGTATGTGTGTATAAGGAGGGTCAGGGTCTTTCCACCACCTGGCAAAGCAGCAGCCACCCCTTTGGAACAGTGGTGAGGCTGGTTGTGTGAGGGTGAGGGGTAGAGCCAGGTACCCTCGGGGGGTTAGCGGTCAAGTTACTTTGCGGGGTGGGTGTCCTCCTGTGGCTTTACTATTGGTCCTGGGATATGAAAACCGTGTTTTGTGTTTTCAGCTATTATTTTTGTCCCTGTATTCACTTCCTTCTTGAATCCTCCCCTTTCCTCATCTTGGGCCTCAGCACCCCCAAACAGGCGGACCTGTGTGTTCTTTGAGGCCCCTGGAGTGCAGGGAAGCACAAAGACACTGGGGGAGCTGCTAGATGCAGGAGCAGGGCCCCCCAGGGTTATCCGCTGCCTCTACAGCCGCTGCTGCTTTGGGATCTGGAACCTGACCCAAGGCCAGGCCCAGGTGGAGATGCAAGGTGAATGGCAAAGTACAGGGCAGGTGATGGTCAGGGTGGGAGGCAGGCATGTCCTGGGTGATGGGTGGCAGCCAAGGGGGAAGGGAAGAAGTGGAATGTGTGGAGGAAAAGAAAGCCCTGCAAGATGCAAGGGATGCCTCTGATAAAGAAGGATTTATCCTCCCAGTTTGCAGGCCCCACTGTACTTGCATGCTCTTTTTCTCCTCCTAATCCTACCCCATCAGGATGCCGAGACAGTGATGAGCCAGGTTGTGAGTCCCTCCACTGTGACCCAAGACCCCGAGCCCACTCCAGTCCTGGATCTGTTCTCTTCACCTGCTCCTGTGGCACTGACTTCTGCAATGCCAATTACAGCTTCCTGCCTCCTCCAGGGAGCCTGGGGGCTTCTGGCCCCCAGGCAGTCCCAGGTAGCTGCCTATGAGGGAGTTGGAGGTGCTGGAGCCTAGGGGATGGGGCCAGGTTAGGAGGAGAGGTAGAATCAAGGTCAGTTCTCACCCTGTGCACCCCCTCTTGCATGCTTTTCTCCTCCTGACCTTGGGAAGTTGGTTGCCTGGTGACTAGGAGATAAGGAGGCTGTGACCAGGATGGGGATGGTTGCAAAGCACGCTTTCTGAGGAGGAGAGAGAGCTGTTTCGGACAGTGCTCGCTCACCTGTGTTTTTGCTTTGAGGTCCAGGTGGGTCCATCTGGATGGCACTGGTGCTGCTGGGGCTGTTCCTCCTGCTGCTGCTGCTGCTGGGCAGTGTTGCCTTGGGTACTAATCTGCCACTCCACCCTTCCCTTGTTATTCCAAGAGCCTGCCCCAAACCACTGACCCCTTTCCAGGACACCCCACACCCACACACTCCCCAGATTGCCTCTCATTACTTGGTACAAAGCCCCCTGCCCACAGAGTCGCCTTCCCCATCCCTATGCACAAGCCTTCTGATCCCAGGGCCCTTTTGTGTCCTAGCCCTACTCCAACGAAAGGTTCACAGAGTGCAAGGAGCCCCAGAGCCAGAGCCAGAGCCAGACTCAGACAGAGACTGGAGGAAAGAGCTGCCAGAGCTGCCCCAGCTGTGTTTCTCCCAGGTGCCCCAGGGCGGGAGGAAGGGACTCTATGAGCACTGCCGGAGGTTGTGCCGGGAAGTCTAGCCTACCGCCTAGGCCTGCACCCAGCGCAGTGTCCCCTCCAGGTAATCCAGGAAGGAGGTCATGCAGTAGTGTGGGCCGGGCAGCTGCAAGGTGAGCTGGTAGCCATCAAGGCCTTTTCTCCGAGAGCTGTGGCCCAGTTCCAGTCTGAGAGGGCCATGTATGAGCTGCCAAGTCTACAGCACGACCACATTGTCCGTTTTATCACTGCTGGCCAGGGAGGCCCTGAACTTCTGCCCTCTGGGCCCCTGCTGGTACTGGAACTGTACCCTAAGGTGAGGAGTAAGGAATGTCTGCTTATTTATATGCCTGTATGAGGGAATGTAGGGGGGACTCTCCCCACCCTTACTCTTTTTTGCTGTTTGTTGGTGGCAGGATGTCTCTATGTAGCCCAGGCTTGGCTTGAACTCACAGTAATTCTCTTGCCTTGGCCTCCTGCGTACAGATTTCACACTTATTCTTTGCTTTAGAATTTCTCTTCTCAGGGAACCACCCACTTGGGACCCCCCTTCTGTCCCTCTCTTGGACAGAAGCTTTCTTTCTCTCAATAAGTACCTTCTGCTCATAAAAAAGAAGGGGGCTGGGGAGATAGCTCCATGGCACAAGTGCTTGCTTGGCAAGGGCAAGGTCGTGAATTCAAACCCCAGTCCCACCAAAAAAAAAATCTCTAAGTACTTAAACCAGTTTTTTTTTTTTTTTTTCATT
>PVKN010012201.1:0-20977 GCA_004027915.1 Capromys pilorides
CATAGGTAATGATCACATTCATCGTGGGGAATTTGTACCTGTACACAGTAGATCTTGGTCCTTTATTGTTCCCCTTTCTCTCCTCTCCCTTAGACACTCTTCGTCTCCACTTTGTTTCCATTTTTTACCTATCCCTGCTTTGCTCCCCTCCTCATTTGACCATATTCTTCCTATTTCCTAATATTTATCCTCTGTTTTGCTTATTTACCCTTTAAGTTTTTTTTCTAAACAAGAGAAACAAGGCAGTGTTTAAACTTGTATGTCTGATTTATAGCACTTATTATTATCCTGAAATGCATCCATTTGTCTAAAAATGACTCCTTTATTCTTCTTTACGGTGGAGTATTCCATTATATATAAATAATCACTTTTTTAAAGAGCCATTCATCTGTTGCATATGGATTGTTTCCAAGACTTACCTATTATAAATTGTGCTGTTATAAACGTGGGTGTGCATATGTCACTGTGGTGATGCTTTTAACTCTTTTGGGCTGATACCTAGAAGGAGCATCACCGTATCCAATAGAGACTTCTAGTTGTAGTTTTTGAGGCATCTCCACACTGATTTCCACAGTGGTTGTACCAGTTTACACCCACCTACCAGCAGTGGAGATGGGCTGCTTTTTTCCCCACAGCTCCACCAGCATGTGTTATTGGTTGATTTTTTTTTTTTTTTGTTTTGATGATGTCCATTATTTCTGGAGATAAAATTATCAGTGTGGTTTTAAATTGCATTCAAAAATTATTTCTTACATTAGAGAGACTGTCTTCAGCTGTCTGTTTTTTCTTTGATTTTTTTTTTTAATAGATGTCCTTTCATTTATTTTTCTGTTTGTATTTTATTATATACAATAAATAAAAGAAGCTGTTTGGTACTTTTAATATTCTGCCTAGAAATATCTTTATCTAATTCCACAAATTAGTTAGGCATCTATTCTCTTACATAATTATTAAATTAGGTAAGTCTTAGTGAAGGCAAGAATCTTGCCAAACATTCCACCACACTGTAACTTGACTTGCTATTTCTCTTTTCTCTAATAGCTATTTTTAGTGGTTCTGTTTTTTGCTAATAACCTGCTTGCCACTTTTCCAGCCTCTATTGAACATTAGGTCCCAGAATCCATTGGGGCATGTTTCAGATCCTAGAATCCCATGTTGCATATTTTAGGTCCCAGAATCCAACAGTGCATGTTTTAGGTGGATGTTTTTGACATCTTACTGTTAGCTACCAGTTTCTATCTCAGTCATCTTGGTGAGGAGAAAACCACTAGAAAATGTAATTGCTTAAAATAACAATCATTTCATGTCAATTCTGTGGTTCAGGAATTTAGGCGTCACTCACAAGAATGTCTCAACTCTGTATATGTAGGACTACATAAGATGGATTTGTTGAAGCAAGAGAACTCAAGAGTACCTTATGTGTCTGGAGCCTGTCACTGCCTTTGGAAGGAATACAGGGCCCAGAGGATTTAAGATGGCCTCGTATTGGAGGGTCCCAAATTTCCATGTGGCCTCTCATTCCATAGTTTTGGCTGAAATTCCTTATATGACCCCAAGGTCTCTTAAGGCCTGGGTCAGAAGACAAAGTAAGCTAGTCTCAGCAAGTCCCATTTCCAAAGGAAGGAAAATAAATTTCATCTTCCTCATGGGAAGGATAGCAAATCCACTTTGCAAAAAGGCATATGGAATTGTTATGTCATCTATAAAATAATTGGTTGGGATTTACTATAGGTGAGAAGATAATAAATGGTAGCTCTTGTGCGTACCTGGCTCATAGATGTGATTTATTTGGCTTTTCCAGAGTTTCACTTTATAAAACCACATCCATTTTTCAGCGTAAAACAATTAGAAGATTTCCTTTAAAAGGTTGTAATCTGTCCTGGTAAAAAGTTGTACTGGGCCTGCCTGACTATATTAGCTAAAAATTGCCTGCTTTGTTTGCTTTCATTACACATCTGGCCCCTAGAGGTATTTTGTTTTTCCTGTTTGTTGCTGTAGATGAGTGGCTTGTGCATTATTTTTTTTCAAAGGATGCAATAATGTGGGACAGAAGAGCTTACATTCAGACAGGCAAAGATAGACTGTAGTCAACTAGATGAGAAAATAATGTAATTACAGATTGAGGTGGCATAAAGCAAGAACCTGAGAGAGAAAGTAGCTAGTATGTGAGTAGTGGGCTGGAGATATTTTGCCTACAATAGGCAGAGAGAATGCTGAAAGCAGGACATTGAGTGGAGACCTTAGTGTTGAGAACGAGCCAGTCTTGTGATGCTGTGGCGTTGAGAGCATTCCAGGCAGAAGGAAGGGTAAGTGAGAAGCCCACTTGTGGGCCTGAGCTGGGTGTGTTTGCAGGAATGCAGAGCCCATGGGAGTGGATGTGAGTAGGTAGAAAACATTAAGGGGGAGAATGGTAGAAGAAAGAAGAGGGGGCCATCGATGAGGTAAAGGATGAGGTAAGACATGGAAAGTACTTGGTGTCTTAGTTACTTTTATTCATTGCTGGGACAAATACCCGACACCCAAAATGAAGGAAGGAAAGGTTTATTTAGCTCACAGTTGCTGGAGGTTTCAGTCCATATTTGGCTGGCCCAAGGCTGAGTGGAACAGGGCAGAGGGCATCCAGTTCATGGCGGCAGAACAACCCCTGGAGCAGAGAGTAACAGCTCTTTTAAAAAGTCTCTTTGTGCTCAGTCACTCTGACGTGGGCCCATTGTGTCCTAGGGTGGAACCAATCATACCCCAGGATGGGCCCCTGATCCTGCTCTAGGGAGGAGCCAATCATATCTTAGGCAGGCCCAGTTCATGTTCCAGGGAGGAACCAATTGTGATCCTAGTGGATCATGACTCATGTCTCAAACTCTAGAAGTCCCCACCCCATGATTGCATGAGGCTTTGGGGGGACTACTAGACATAAACCATAACACTTGGATTTTATTCTGAGTAAAGGAGTTCACTGATGATGTGATGTCATTCCTTTTACGTGATGACTGGCTCTAGTGCAGTGGATTCACTGCAGTGGACCATGGTGGAAGCCAGATAGACATTCAGGAACTTGGCAGTCATCCCGGGGTGATAGGAATAATAATGTCTTGAATAAGATATGGTGCTCTGGGGGTGAGAAGTGGTGGTGCGTGGGATCTACCTGAGAGATGGGAGTGGACAGCTCTTGCTATGTTGAAGTGGGATGTGGGGAAGAAAGGAATCCAAGCCAACTCCAGGGGTGGGGCTTGAGCATTTGAACATAAGGTCTCATAGGGAGTTTTGACAGAGCAGCCTACTCCAAAAATAAGCTTGATGATCAGAGAATACTCCTAACAGTGTGCATATATTTATCTTTTAATGTGTAGCTGCCTACTGTGAAATGATTAGAGTAGCTGAACAACATTATGTGTTAGGTTTGTGAGAAGTAAGAAGAATAGTGAAAACCTCACCAGGTCCTGAAATTTTTACTAGTTTCCTTTTCTTCTAGTTACTTGGGTGTGATCATAAAGCTTCCAGTGTAATTCATTATTCATATTTCATTGATATAGAGTTAATTCAATTTTGCTATGACAGTGGTGTCATGGCACACACCTGTAGTCTCAGCTACTTGGGAGATGGAGGCAGGAAGGTTACTTGTGCCTAGTTGTTGGAGGCTGAGGCAAGCTTAAGCACCATAGTTGGACGTCTCAGAGAGAGGCAGAGGCAGAGGCAGAGGCAGAGGCAGAGAAGAGAAAGGAAATGGTAGCTCGAATAACAAAATATTCTAGGAGAGCTTTCGAGAGGCTTGTAACTCTTAGAGATGAAATCATTTATCTAAGATCAGAATCATAACGAAGTAAGCCAATATTGAGTCAAGTGAGTGTTTTAAAATGCTGTTTGGTGAAGGACAGTAGATTTATTTCTACATTTTAGCTAACAGCTTTTTATTGTTGGATTTGAATGCAAAATGAGAAAATAGTTTTTTTGCCCATCTCCTGAGTCATTTGGAGAGAGAATTTTGACTAGATCTGCCATGGCTTTGGAATCATATTATTTTATTTTTAAATAGCTATTTTAGAATATTATTACAAGATGGTGATAATTCCACCATATTTTATTATAATGGGCTTGGAAAGAAATAATCCTTTTATAAAAGGTGAGTAAATGGTTTATTGCTATCACCATTTTAGAAAATGAAAATCATTTAAACTTAAAATTCAGTATATATTATTATAGAGAATGTAACTGGTTGAAAACCATGTAAAGTAGCTCCTCTCACTAATAAAATGTTCAGGTTTTCCTTTTTTGGGAAGCCTTGAGTCAGAATGTACTGGTGAGTGAGGGTGTTTGTATTCCGGTGGTGTAGCCGAACCAGACAGGTCTGTAGCACAGTGGTTTATTTTTAGACCTGGGTTGCCATTTTTATCCTGCAAAAAATATTCATCAGTATCTTGCTGACAAGCCATCAATTTTTTAAATGTGTCACTGATCAGATTTTGTTGTCTCATATTTCCTCCAACTCTTTTTTTTCCCTTTGATTTGTTTAAACAACTGATTGGAGGAGGACAATGTTTTTATTTTGATTCATGTATTAGATACTTCAATTCACAGATTTTTCAGCATCCCACGGTTCATTCATATATCTGCAGCTGCTTACACATCTCTGCTTATTGTCTGATAGAGAAGCTGTTGAAGATGACTGGGCTGAAGGCAGGAAAGAGACACGTGTGCATGTGGGGCTCTCTTCATGGGTCCATTCAGTTTCTGGCTGCCTCTTCCAGTATATTGGGGTGTATGTGCTGCGTGGTGGTGGTGGTGGTGTGTGTGTGTGTGTGTGTGTATGCGTGTGTGTGCGCGCGCTAGCTCAGTGACGTCTCTTAAACAAGGGACTTACTTGCTTTGCATGGAATAACTGCAGAAGGGTTAGGAGTTAGCATATATGACAGAAAATTTATTGGCTTGGGTTGAAAGTAAATTTATCACTTATCTTTAAATACAGAGAATGTAGAACAGCAGTAATTAACATGTTAGGAGACTGTTTCATCCCATTTGGACTGCTGTAGCAGAAAATTGTAAACTGCCTGGCCTGTAAACAGCAGACACTTGTTTCTCATAATTGTGAGGGCAGTGAAATCCAAGATGAAGGCAGTGGCAAATGCAGTGGTTGGAGAGGGTGAGCTTGTTGGTTAGTGGGTAGTATGTTCTCCCTTTCCTCATGAAGAGGATTCTACTCTTAAAGATAGTACATTCGTCTTTAAGCACAGTATATTCATGTTTCATATTTATGAAAGCTTAGATTTCCAAAGCAGGTTTGGTATTCACTTGTCTATTTCTGTGGCAGTACTTACTGAGTAGCTAGAGAAGGGCCTGATATATTGTTTGTTCTGGTAGATACTGTGTTTTAGACAACAGGATTTCTACCTTGTGGAGCTTATAGTTCTTTTGAAAAGATTTCCACGTGGCTATTTCACAGACGTGGAAGGATAGCATTGTTGGTCACAATATAGGAGAGATTTGGGCATACAAATTATGCAAGTCATTTTCTAGCTTGTTGCCTTGGGCAAGTTGCTGAGTTTTTCTGAGCTCCAGCTTCATCTACAAAATTGATGTGCATCTCAGAAGCTATTGTAAAGATTTTAAAAGGTGGTGCTTACTTAACAAAAATACCAGGTACCTGCTAAAAATAACAGGTACCATTGATTCCTAAACATAATAAGCACATCCTAAGTGCTGGTTAATTCATAATAACAATGACAGGGTGATAACAGATCCTGTACTTTGTAGTCCTTTAACAACCAGGTACGTTTTTAGTGGTAAGTAATAAACACTTGGATATGGTGGCTTGAGTAGACAATGATTTTATCAGATAAAAAAGTCTGGGGTAGGCCAGGTTGAATACTCATCATTCAGTAATGTTTGTTGATAATTTGTGTGTCTGGTACTATTTTAGGAACATGAACCTGCCCTGTCTATTAATAAAAGGCAGTTATTTCTGTCTTCATGCAACATACATTCTAATTGGAGAGAAAAGTAGGAAAAAAAAAAAGTCTTCATATGGGAAGGCCCTTTTCAGTTATACCATCAGGGAAAATTCTAGAGCTTTTTACATGAAAGCTAGATGAGAGGAAGGCCCAAGAGGCAAATAGATTATAAGAAGGGTGGAGGTACCATCTCAAAATGAACTTCTGGTGAGGCTACTATGTCGGTTATCAAGCAGGGTTTTTGTAAGTGTTCTAAATTTCAATATTTTCATGTTACCTTCACTTTGCATAACAATTAGCAATTAGATGCTTATTGGTACCAGTATAGATTTCTTTCATAGCAGATAAAATAGTGATGTTATTAAAACATAATAGCTGAGAGGTAGGCTAGTGGTGTGCCAGAAATGGAAGGATTTGGTGTTCATATCCTGATCTCTTAAGTTAAGGGCTGCCCGTGTTCCCATTTTACCAGTCAGGGAACTTGGGTGGCTCTGTGCCTTGGAAGATGATATTTATCTTTAAGGACAGTGCAGAAAGAGACAGCTAGAGAGATAACGTTTCATTCCCTGATCCAGGAATAGGAGTAATGGTGAGGAATTCTACTGGGTTGACTCCCAAAACCCCAGGTAGACACAGGAAGGGGACTTTGAAGGCTGGCCTGAGATGACTCATACAGAGTCACAACTGTGACTTTGACTATTGAATGTGATTTGGCCCAGAGCTTGTTATATCCAGGGATGGGTTGCCCAGTGTTGAGGATCTGTCACACACGTACTCAGCAGGTACCAGTAGGATCCTTTGCTAATGCAGTGTACTTGTTGTTATCTCGTGAAAGAGGAATTCCTAGTTTTAACACTGGCCTTCAAACAGCCTGAATTCCCAAGACGTAGCACATTTAGGTCGATCTGGATAGCTCTTAGGGAACAAATGTTAGGACACGTCTTGTCTACTAAAATTTCTGTCTAGATTCTTGTACAGATCCTGTCCCAAATTAGAAGCTGCCAGGCTGTCAGAATACAGGTGCAGTCCACTCTTTAAAACTTGGTGTAAGAAAATATCAATCCATAAAAATAGATAAGTGTGGGAGGGGAATATTTACATTCCAAAGATACTTAAAGTTTCCATTACGCTAACTGGGGAGGCTTGCTTTGCATATGAATTCAAAGAACAGATTTTATTCCTACGGTATATAAATGAGTCCACAGTTATAACATAAAGAGTCAATTACTTAAATATGCCATATATTAAGGATTAGTCATATACAATGGTATGCTCATTCTCAGGGAAGAAGACAATTATGTAGTTAGATTTCTTAGGACAAAAGGACAGACCTGTTGTTGGCCAAGAGAGTCCTGCTGAAGTTGAATGTGGCCCTGTTGATCTTGTTAGACTGAGTGGCCTTTGTCAGAAGGAATAAATAGATTCTATCAGCCAGCATTCAACATAAAATATTACAGTAATTCTTGTTCTCTTCGGCAGGAAATAGCATCTGTATGGTGTCAGCTAACTCACCAAATGTGGCTCTGATGCATTTCAGTAAAATCTAGAGTTTGGAAGCCTCCAGGAAATACCTAGTGGAGAGGGAATTTTGCCTTAACTTTGAGTATTGAAATCTTTAGCTTCCTGGAAAAATGATTCACGAGTATAAGACATTTTGTTGATAAGCACTGCTTTCATGAAGCACACCACTCTCTTCAGGCTGAGTTCTGCAGCTCTGCTTCTCTAAGTGCTTGGTATTATGTTAACCCCCTCCCCCCAAAAAACTCACAATAATTCACCCTCTCTGAGGCCTTTTACCCACTTTGGTCTTTGATCAGCCCCTTTTCCATTTTCTTTGTCTGCCGTACCTCTTATCATTCCATGCCCATTGGGCACCCCTCTGTCATGTAGCCCCCTGTTCTCCAGAAGTGGAAGGGTACTTTTGGTTCTCTTTTTTGTTTTCTGTCTGGAAGTGCTTTTCTGATGTAGGCTTTTAGCTGCTAACAGGTGAAGACAGCACTGTGACAGTGACCACACAGAAGTGTGCATGGTATAATTCTGTCTGACTTCATGTGTGCAAAATAGAATTTGATTTGAACTTCAAACTTTAAAACATTTAAAATTTTAAAGCATTACATGAGAAATACATTTGCTTATTATAGAAAAATTAGAAAATAAAGCTAAGTAAAAACAAGAAAATAAAAATTATATTCTACATAGAGGCAAATGCCACCAAGTTTTTGATGTATATATGGTCTTTTTAGGTTTTTTTGACTGCCTCCCTACACACATGTCAGTATTTTTTTAAGACCAAAAAATGACCAATAGTTATCCCTACAATGCCTTTGAAATTTGGCTTTTTTCTTGAGCTAGATTATTGGTAAGCTGCTTTTGGCTCATTATTAGGTAGTGGTTATCAGAAATGCCAAGGGTCCTCTGGAGAAATAAACATTGTTGAGACAAAAATAGTCAATGTTGTTCCACACAATGTTGCTCTGATTCATTTTTACTTGGCACTCTCTCATAGACAATTTCCCACTGCCAGTAGCTGTTCGCTGGTGCCATGATTTTTGATAGGTGCATTTGGTTGTATTTCATTGATTTTCTGTGCTGTGTAATACGTAATACAGATAAACCATATGTATCACTGATATGGATGTTCTATAGGTTGGCATAGGCATGTTTCATAATTATATACTATATATCGTATATATATTTTATAATTATGTATTACAGTTTAGTGGTCCTTTATTGTGGGATAGACTCAGTTTTGCTATTGTAAGCAATGTTGCTGTACCTAAGCACCCGTAAAGGTCATGTTCATTCTGAATAACTAAAATGGAAAGGCAATAAATGACTAAGTTAGCAAGGGGCAGTGGATGACATAGAAAGCCATGACATTTAAAGAATTGTTTGAGGTGCCTTTGTATGTTAAGGATCAATGATCAAATGAGAAAAACAGGGTCAACTGAGCCTTAATTGAATCTAATAGTGAATTTATAAGTTCAGCAATGTCTAATCCTTCGAGAAATTGCAGTGGTTTCACAGCACTAAGTAGTAGATTGTTGTAATTTCCAGTATACATGCAAGCTAGGTGAGTAGGTCAGTAACCAGTGAAGCTGTCACTCCAGGCAGCAGAGAACTTGTTTCTCTCTCTGAGATGTAGTCCAGATATTGAAACTTTAGTAAGGATTTACATTTGAAACTTTTAACTAGAGACCAGTAAGCTTCTATGGTGCCTTTGTAGATTGAAGACATGTAATGAAGTGTGGCCGTCGAAAAGTATGCAACATTGCTAATTTGCTTATTTACTTGTTTATTCAGTGCTGAGAATAGAATCGTGACATAGTTTATGTGAAGTAAACTTCCTCACTGAGCCATACCCCAGCCCAAGTTACATTGTAGATCAGGGAGCTTTTTGAAGGGAGGAAAGCTTGCTTTCTTCGATTCCATAGTGCTTCTAGACAGAGGTAGTTGCTATCAGCGCCTCCAGACAGAGCTGCCTGCTACCCAGCCACTGCGTCTGGGAGAGTAGCTTATCAGTGAAGGTGGGCAAGGCAGCCTTTAGATGACAGAAGTTGTAGAAACTAGTTTTCTACTTTTGCTTGTTAACATCTGTGGGAGAAAAGTTGAAAGAATGTTTGACTAACTTACTTACATTCTTTATGTCTTGAATTTTGTAGGTGAGATAGGTGTTGGCCTATTATTTTAAATCACAGCTCTAACCTGACCGAACTGTTTTTAAAACCTGAGAATTTTTTTAAAAAAATCTGTGGTGTTTTTGTTTTAGAAATTAAAGATGAATAAGAAGCCATTGTTGTGCCTTTTGTTTGCTGTAGTCATGAAAGCATAAGGTCCTTCTTGCTGTTCACTAGTCTAAGGCTCAGAATGGTTTTTAGTGGTCCAGATTCATGTAAGTGAGCAGAATTGGTTCTAGGACCATCGTTTTTCTGACTAGTCAAGCCTCTACTATTTTCTGTAGAAAATAATCTCTGTAACTGCGAAAAAAGGTGTTGGATTATATTAAGCTCCTTTAGAAAGACTTAGCAAATTTCTTTGAGTGTTCACTCAAAAAAGTGTGATAGTGGTTAAGTTGCTGAGCATAATTTTTCTGGCAGTCTTGGTTTTCCTCAAAAGTGGAAAGAGGATCCAGCCAAATGTTCTATAACACAAAGGGACTGTGTTGAGTACCATGGTTTGGGCTTTTTCAGGATGAGAAAAACATGTGAAATTTGATGAATACTTTTCCTTTCTCAAGCATGTTGTTGGTAGTACTGTGATTTATTTCAAGATAGATATGCACAGTAATTTGTCTGTCAGCCTATCTTTTTGGGACAGCTGTTATGAAGTTCTTCACTGGGCCTGAGGCTTGACAAGTAAATTGATTTGATTTATCCTATGTGTAAGGTACCTAGAAGTGTCAGAGGCCTGTTTGGACATAACATCAAAATACATGCCTCTAGGGAAGTATTTAATGCTTAAAGAAGTGATTATTTATTGGATGACTGACTTACAATAGAGCTAGTATGTACAACCATGAGATATGGGAAAAGCTGATACTTCTTATTTTGAGCTATAGGACTTAGAATTTAGACTTGTTGAAGTAACTTTAAACTTGTAGCCATTTACTGAATATAAAGATCCTTCATAGGAGTAGAGAGTATATTGTGGTTTATGTTAGGCATTAAGTAACTGCACAGATTGGACAACAAACATTTAAATATTAGCTATGCCATGTTAAGAAAATAAAGCCAGTATTATGTAACTCATCAGAGGTAGGATCTCATAATTTTTTTTTTTTTTCTGGTCTTTTTGAGACAGGTTCTCGCTATGCGGTTCAGGCTGCCCTTGAGCTCACTTTGTTAGGCCAGGCTGGTCTCGAACTCGCATCAATCCTCCTACTTCAGCCTCCCAAGCGCTGGGATTACAGGCGTGTGCCACCATGCCTGGTTTTAGGATCTCATAATTATTCTGTTAATTCACTTTTTTCCTTGGTGTATTTCATGCACTGATTATTCGTTAGTATTAAGAACTAGATGAAGAGTTAGGGAACCTTTGGTTCAGTTTGTTTGCTTCCAGGTATTGTGAACTAGAACTAGCATACATTATTTAGCCTTAACAGAAAGATTAGTCAGGGCTTTGCTATCTTAGAAAGCAAATGGCCTCCCACATTGAATGATTTTATGTGTATAAGTCTAGAAGTTCAGGTTATTAGAAGAGGTGATGATAAAGAAATGTTCAGTGTGAGGGGTAATTTGGGAATAATCTGGAGCTGATTCCCTGGCACATTCTTTTTGGAAAAAATGCCTGGTTGCTGGGCATGGTGGCTCACCCCTGTAATCCCAGCACTTGGGAGGCTGAGGAAGGAGGATCAGTGCAAGTTCGAGACCAGCCTGGGCTGCAAAAGTGAGCTCAAGGCCAGCCTGAACTGCATAGTGAAGACCCTGTCTCAAAAAAAAAAAAAAAAAAAAAAAAAAGAAAATGCTCGGCAGACTGACTTGACTAGAGTTAAAAACCAAGATCAGCTTGGTTAAGGAGTGAAAAAATAAGGTTGGATTTAGTGTTATGAGATTAATGAGGAAGAGACCCCTTTCAAGGGGGTATTTGTGTATGCACACTATGTTATTCCCAAACATGACTGTTATGGATAGTTCTCAGTTTAAAAGGCAATTTTCTATTATGTAGAAGATTCATGTTCTGGTGATTAGATTTAGGAGGATGTGAGTATGGCAAGTCATTTAACCTCTCTGAGATTGTTTCTTCATCTGTAAAGTTAGATACTGTAATAAGGCCTTATTTATAACTTGCAGGGTTGTCTAGGCAGCTACTGATTGTCCCTCATACAGTGCTGAGACAATTAAAAAGATAGTGTCTGTAAAGTATCTGCTGTTGCGCTGAGCGCATGTTAGGTACTAAGTAAATTTAGGTCCCCATGAAAGGGCTCTTTCACTCATGGATGTAATCCAAATTTGGGTTCCACTATATGAAATAGTGTGAAAAAATACACACACACACACACACACACACACACACACACACAAACATAGAGAGAGAGGTGTGGAGGGTCTTTGAGATCAGCAGTCAGATTCCTGACAGACTCTTGACTTTACATTTGCCAGGCAGGTGCTCAGCCACTCAGCTGTATCCCCAGCCCTCTTTATAAATTTTGGATTTTGGACCTTTATTAGATATGATTTGCAGACATTTTTCCCATTGTGTGGATTGTCTTTTCACTTTCTTGATAAAGTCCTTTGAGGTGCAGAAACATTTTAGTTTAGATATAATCCAAATAAAAGAACTGAAACAATGCAGATTAACTGTCCTCTGAGATAGGTGGCAGGATTTAAACTTGGACTTGAGCCCCACTGGTCTAAATGTTAATGGCACATGATATTCCACTCTTCATAGTGCATTTATACCAAAAATATAGTGAAAGTCTAAACTTTCTCACCAGGAGATCTCAGTGGCCCTGTCAAGCAGAAGTGGGAACTCTTATTGCTGTTCGGAATTCTACTCATGGGACCTTTGACTTTACTCTCACAATTTTGAGTCCTTCCAAGAAAGCTACAAAGCAGTTTGGGTGTACTTAATCATGCTGAGGCATGAGAATTGATGGGCTTTTAATTCTTACGCAAAGGTTTGCATATTTAAAGAGGATGTGGCATTGACTGAGATGAATCACTACTCGGAAAGGTCTTTGGTTAACCAAGTAACATGAAAAATCCAGCAGCAGATATTTTTGGGTTATGGAGCCACCAGAAGCAGCCACAGTGCCTGGCCTAGAAGTTGGCCCAGGGGAGTCACTACCTTGAGCGGGTCCTGCTGTTCACATCTTCTTGCCTTTCTGTGCTCTGAACCATAGATGCTTTCAGTGTGTATTTGAGTTGGTTTATGTTAGCTGTTTGAATGGCAGCAAAGGCTGCTCAGGGGAAGTAATGGTCTGCATTGGGTAGGGCTTTTATAAACTGGGCATTTTCTTTCTGTCATCACCTATGGTGCTTGCAGAAAGACTTGCATCCCTGTCTTAGTTACTTTTTGCTCATTGCTGGAACAAATACCCGATACTCAAAATGAAGGAAGGAAAGGTTTATTTAGCTCACAGTTGCTGGAGGTTTCAGTCCATATTTGGCTGGCCCAAGGCTGAGTGGAGCAGAGCAGAGAGCATCCAGTTCATGGCAGTGGAACAGCAACAATCGCAACAGAGGCGACTGACCAAACAGGGCACAGAGAGCAACAGCCAACGTCTGTCTCTCTTTATATTACATTCAGGCTCTCTGGCTCAGCCTATCCATCTTAGGTCACACTCATAATCCCAGAAGGACTCAGACCCACAAACCCATCAGTACTAAAACACATAATCCCAGTGGATCATGAGTCAAGTCTCAAACTCTAGAAGTCCCCGCCCCATGATTGCATGAGGCCTTGGGGGGAACAGCTAGACATAAACCATAACAATCCCCAATCCACGAGGTTGGGAGAACCTTGGTTTTATTTTTATTTATTATATTTATTATTATTATTTTTTTTTGCGGAACTGGGGTCTTATGACCTTGCACTTGACAGGCAGGCATTTGTGCCATGGAACTCTTTCCAGCCCCTTCTTCCTCTTCCTCTTCTTCATTATTATTATTATTATTATTATTACGATACCGGGGATTGAACTCAGGACCTACTCTTGCCAGGCAAGTGCTTATTCTACTGAGCTATCTCCCCAAGCCTCACGAGGTTGGGAGAAATGCCCACATTTGAGTCTCTGCCTGAACTTACATTTTTTTATTTTATTTATTTGTTTGCTTGTTTGTTTGTTTCTTCATTTACTTATTTTATGGTTGGCTCAACCTGCCCTGGTGGTGGGGCTGGTGCAGCATGTGGTGCCGGGGATCGAACCGCAGTCCCTGCAGTAAGCAGGCACTTTAGACCACTGAACCATCTCACCAACCCTGAACTTACATTTTCTGTAAAATTATTTTTCGTTGAAATAAAGTTAGGAGATCAAGTTATTGTTGCCCTTTCTTATTTTGCATTGCTTCACTGTTTCTCTTTAATAAAAATGCAGGAAGTTGCTGCTGTTTTATTAACTTGCACCCTGCATTCTTCTCTTCTTTGTTCTTTGTTAAATATGAGCTGGCATGTGTTAGGCTATGTTAGCATTTGCTCTTAGGGACTTCAGTGGTTTCTAAATTCAGCACAGCTAAGCCTGTAGACTGTTTGCTTGAATCAATTGAGACTGCTATTTTTAGCAACAAAAGGGAATTGAAATAGCAATTTTCTTTCCATGTAATAGATCCTCAAGAGGAATACTGATGCAAGCTTTCTGTCATCTTTCTGTTCCTTCCCTTCCCCACCCCTGAAGCACTCAGAGGAAAGGCAGCTGTCATGGTTTGCGGCCGTATTAATCTTTAATCAATCGAGTGTTTTCTGCATTCAGGTGTTGGGGGGGGGGTGGTGAGAAAAGGAAGCTGCTTGGAATAACTAAGCTCTTAAGCATGGCTTCTGCAGTCAGAATTGGTGGGTAGTGGCAGGCAATAGACAGAGGAGCTAAAAATAAGTGTGTTTGCTTCCAGTGTTCCTCTAGTCTATTTTTGATGTTTGATTTTGATAAGGTTGATTGGGTTCTTAAAATATCTGTTCCTAGCAAGTTGAGGACAAAAAGAGTAGAGTATTTTTAACCTATCCAAACTAAAGTATTTTTGTTGACTGTATAAAATCTGGAAGTGGAGCCCTGGTCAGTTGCCAGTATTTTACATAATCTGTAACAAGCGAGACACTTTTGGATGCCAAGTTGGGATATTCTTTATAGCTGTCAGTTTCCATCTTCTCAAAGGCTTGCAAATTTAGATTCTGGTGTTATATTTATCTGTGAAGACATAAACCTTTTTAAAAAATCTTCTTGCTTCTCTTTCCTCTGCTAGCTCATTTCTGCCCATCCTGTGACTGCCCCAACTCTCAGGGTTATGGGCGGTGGCCATTGGTCCTTCTGCGTTCTGTTGAAAGCTGCCTTAACTTCTTACTTATTCCATAGCACAGTGATCTGAGGACGCTCAGTATTAATCGAAGACATAAATCTTAGTGACACAAAAACAGTCAGTACTTGGGTAATTCAGCTTCCTTTACTAAACTGTAGTGGTTAATCTCCCCTTCACTTAATCCTGTCCTGGACTATTTCACTTCATATTATACCACCCTTGCCCATTACGAGGTTCTCTCCAACATAGAGATCAGCTCATTTCAAAGGTATGCTCAGAATCCTTTGGAAGTGTCTGTTTTCAGGTTCATCATAAACAAGTTAAAATTCTGTCACATTTAAAAATCTCATTTTAGATCATTGATTCTGGCTTGATGTCAAGAGGGGCTGAAGAATATATATGTGTACTCTTATCTCATATATGAGATAAAGCAATGAATAGTATTGTAAGAAGCAATTTTCCCGTTCATAATGTTTCATTCACTCACCCCTTCATTCAGCAAAATCTCATTAATCATCTGTTTCTTGCTAGGCGCTGTCTTCGTATTTAGACTGTGCTGGCCAGACATAGCCTGCCCCTGTGGGCCCTGTGTGGGGAACACCATGAAGGGAAGTACAGAGCCCCGGACAAGCAGGAAGCGATGTGGTCCCGAGTCAGTTAAGAAAAGATAATGAATGGGAGAGAGGGAGAACCTCAAGGGTATAAGGAAACACTAGTAGGAGTGTGTCTCTGTTTGTGTGCTGTAACAAATATTGAAGATTGGGTCATTTATAAGTTTATAAAGAAATGTGTCTTCTCACAGTGTTGGGTACTGGAGGTCTGGGTGCTAGTGGGTTCTCTCATCTTGAGAAGGACTGCTCGCTGCTTCCAAGGTGGCGACTTGTTGCTGCATCGCTGGAAACAGGGTCCTCACATGGCAGAAGACAGAAGGCCAGGAAGGCTGCACAAAAGCCGCATGCTATGTGAAGCTTGTTTTGTAAAAGCCTTAATTAATTCCATGTACAAGGGAGGAGTCTTTATGGCCTAACCACATTACCTTTAGTATGTGTGCATGTATGTTATGGAGGATTGAACCGAAGGCCTTCACACTGAATTACATTCCCAGCCCTTTTTATTTTGAGACTGAGGTTCTTCCTTCCTCTCTCAGCTTCTCAGGGTGCTGGGATTACAGCTCTGCACCACCACACCCAGCTGTAGGGTCTACGTTTTCTTAATCATGTCTGTCATTGGATTTCAGCACCCAAGTTATGGAAAGGAAAGATTCAAACCATAGAAGAATGTGTACTAGGGGAGTAAAAGGAACCTTTTGTGAAGAGAGTAGGAGACCCTGCCCCTGGGCGGAGCAGGAACATTTCAGCATGACTGAGGAAGAAGGTGGTGGGCAATCAGGCCAGCCCATTAAGTATCTTGTGCAGAGTAAGGGTGCTGGGAAGCCACTGCACATGTTAGGCAGGGAAATGATGTTCATTGTGGCACTTCTCAGTGCTGTAGGCTAGAAGGCTTTTACTCCTGTGCTTGTGGGAGATGCATACTGGGAGCTGCAGGTGGTGGCAGTGGGAAGGGGTGAATGAATAGGTGTGTCGGGTTTTATATAATTGGCAATAGGGAGACATTGTCACTTCTAGAAGATGAATGAAGTCTACTGTGTACAGGACGAATTGAGTGAGAAGTGACCAAATGCTCCATTGCACAAGTCATCGTGTGTAGGGGTGGCAGCTTAGATTGGGGTGGTCATTGTGAGAATTAACTAGCCCATACTATATTTGAGATGTACCTTGACCAAGTAGTCTTGTAATGATATTATTTTGTTTTCATAGTTTATTGATGTTTTTACACTGGCATTTATGGGCAATTGAAGGTTATTTTTCACTCACTTTAAGGACTTGAGATTTTGTATATGTTGGAATTTTTTGTGATAATCAGTAATAAAAAAAAATTGGTTTAAAGTGGTGTGGTAATTCAGTGGTGTCACTAGGGACCTTGATTCTACCCTCAAGGGTGCTTCATGGTTCAAGGACTTGGGGCTACAGCTATCGCTTCTGAATTGTCTAGATGAAGGGCAAAAGGGGGCCTTTCTCTGCAGAGTCAGTTGCCTTTCAAAGCCACCCTTTTACACTCCTTCACACACTACTTGAATCTTTTTCCCAGAATTTATTCCATTAGCCACACCGAGCTGCTTTAGGAATTAGAAAATGGAGATTCCCAGTAATAAAAATTCCAGGACACAACATACAGAGCTGAAAATAGTTTTCTGTTGTAAAGAAGGAAGGAAAGGGAGGTTATTAACATAGGCATCTAGCAGGCTGTGACAGAGACATGCATTTGACATGTGAAGTGTGGGTGCCGAGGGTCATTTTTGCACTTTGTATCACCTTGTTTTGGTGGTGCTTTGAATTCTTTGTTTTTTCACTTAAGAAACTATAAAACCAACATCATACTTTTAACTTAGATGACTTGGAAGATGGTCTTTGTTTCATTGAATTTATTGGAAGTTGGTTTATCAGGGCAGGGATGCTTGCTTTAGATCACTGATCACCAAGAGGCGATCTTAGGTACTATACTGGTTAATCTTTTTATCTGTCTGTCTACTCATCCATCCATATTTGAAGTTTAGCATGGTTATGTTGGTACACTACTGCAAATACAACGTATCATTATATCATACTGTTTGGATCTCTTGATGTCTCTGTCTCTATATTTTTTTAACTTTCTTTTATTTGAAACTGTTGGTCTTTTATAGGACTCTAAAATCAATAGTAAATAAGTTATCAAATTTTCTATTATATTTGAAAAAGAATGATCTGTTTTAGGCAAATACTGAGTGACCTTTGAAAACACTGACTCTTGGAAATGGGGCAGATGAAGAGTTTGCTGGGTCAGTTTACACCATTGTTCTGTTTATAATAGAAAGGGCTTCTTTGGAATGGCAGTGCGTGTATATGATTAAAAAATGCAATTAGTAAAAAAAGAATAAAGTAGTCCTTTTTTTCTTTCTCTAATCTTCCAGAAGCAACCACCAACAGTTTTGACTTAGGATTAGTAAGCCTTGGTTAGTTTACTAAACTTGATGAAGTGTTGACTCTCTAGACAATATCATCTTCATAGAGAAACTCACACTGTTATTTTGTAAAACTAACCAAAAAGTTGTTGAAGATAATTGAGAGATTTTCTATCCAACAATAACTACTGCCTCTGCCATTGTTGATGATCTCAGTAGCATTAGAGCAAAATAATAATGTAGCATTAGAGCAAAAAATATGTCTTCAAAAGCAAAAACAAGACAATTCTTCTTTTCCAAATCAGCGCCTGTCTTAAATAAATTTAATTTTTCTCCCATTCACAGAGTAAAATTTTTTCTTTTTATAATTGGCTAAAGTTGACTTGGTTATGTTGGTACGTTATTGCAAATAATGGGGAAATGATTCCTGTTCCTTGATGCCTAGCCACTGGAGAACTCCTTGTACTGTTGCTACTTGTTGTTGTTGTTTAATACCTCAACTGGTTTCCTTTGGAATTATGGAAACAGTAACAAGACCGAGCACCGATTAGGAGTGAGGAAGGCTTTTATTCTTGGTAAAGAGTGGGTGAAGTTGGAGATAAAGTCACAAGTCACCAATCCATTGGAAGCTGGGCATTAGAGTTATAAAGAAATAGGGGAAAGGCTAGGCAATAAAGGGGAGATGTATTGCTTTTGGAGGGAATGGGCAGAGATTTTTGCAATTTGGAAATCAACTCTTTTCACTGCTTTTATAATTCTTTCCTGCCATTCTGATGGCAATTGTCAACTGTCATGACAGTGGGAAGTGTGTCATTTAATATTCAGATGGGATTTTAGTGAGGATGGAGATGGTAGTCAGCCTTCCTAAGTGAAACTGTTGCCCACAGTGCTGTCTCAAAGCTAACAAGCAAGATGAGGGCAGGCTAGAAACTCAGCCAACTCTGACAGACACTGCTGTAGAGGAGGTGAGGAGAAGCGCTGGGTTTCCAGCTTTATTTATTCACTTTTTTGTTTCCACAAATTATTTTTCTGCTTCTCTTTTTTTTTTTTTTTTTTCAGAAAAATGATAATTTGCTTTTCAGGCAGTGTTTGAGTTATATGAAACTGCACAGCATTATTGACTTGAGATGTATAAGAAAATTGGAAAAGAGGGAGCCACCCAGATAGCTCAGCGGATTAAAGAGCCTGTTTAGGCAGATGCAACTACCAAGAGTCCATCACTGGGTACCATGCCAGTCTCGACCCTGGGGCGCCCTGAGACTGGGCGTGGTGGTGGCGCGCACCTGTAATCCCAGCACCTGGGAGGCTGAAAATAGAAAGATCATTACAAGTCTGATCTGTGTAGTGAGACCCTATAGATCCTGTACTAAATACAGAAAAAAAAAAAGAAAAGAAAAGAAAAGAAAATTGAAAGAGATGTTTTTACTTAAAAATATTGCAAGGCAAATGTTTAATATTTATATAACTCAGTCATTGTTTCTACCAAATATTTAAAATCCCAATTATGAAATGAACGATTTATAAAATACTCAAAGTGTATCTTTTGTTGTTGTTTTTGCAGTGCCAGGGATTGAATTTAAGACTTTGCACTTGGCAGGCAGGCACTTATGCTGCTGAGCTAGCTCCTTGGCCTTCAAAGTGGTTCTTGTGTGTCACCGTTGTGCATGTAATAGTCTTGAGAGACAGAAAGAGAGAGAGACAGAGACTTTGCAGTGAGGGGTGCATATCATACCCAGTGTCTCTGAGCCAAACCACAGCCCAGTGTGGCTTCATGTTAATAGTTACTACTAGGAGGTGGTAAGAGGAAGTCTTGCTGCAAACATAAAGCCTGTCTCTGCAAAGTCTGTCCTGTACCTCATTCTCAACTGAACTTAGTCTACTTCAGTGTAATGTGTTTTAAGATGACCATTGGATGTTTTCAGTTTTAAAATGACCAAGTACTAATGTCTCTGGCCTCTGAACTTTTGGGAATCCTCTCTCAAAATCAGAAAGGGAAATAGAAAGCTCCATTCGGATGGTTCTAGAGGACATCTGTCATCCTTCATCTGCAGTTACAACAGATGGAAGTAAAGGAGTGGTGCCTGACCTCACAGTGCTCACTGGGCCCATAGAGGGGCCACTGTGGGGAGACAGGCACTTTGTCCCTTGGACCTCAATACAGCGCAGGCGTTGGACATGTCAGACACTTCAGAAAGGCAGGTTTGAAATTGGGCATGAGCCAAATGTGCTGGAGACTCAGGGAAGTTGAACAGAATAGGGGAGAGATCAGGGGTGGAGTGAAAGACTTACAAATGTAATAGCTGCCTGTTGAGCTCTCTTACAGTGAAGGTTGGCACCAGATTAGAGGACCACTTTTGTCTTTCAGATGCACAGTTTGTTCACACATCAGTTTCCAAATAGGCTCTTACTCTGTAAGGCGCACATAGTAGTTATAATGTCCTGCTTCTGGTCACTATATGAGGATGAGACCATAGGAAGTCCAACTACTGATGAAACAGAAGTTTAGGTCTATTTCAAGTCAGGCTGTTCTCCAAAGGAGTGCCTGCTGAATCTCTGTCCCTTGAGGCTAGAGGACATGGCTCATGAGCTAAAGCTTAGCCATTCCTTGGAGACAGTTGCATCTGATTAGTAGCTCTTTTGATTCTTCCATATATGTAGTTTGTGTGATAATCCCTGGGTCTGCCCACCTCAGCTGCAGGACACTGTAGCATCACTGCATGCTTGATATAACCAATAGCATGTTCCTTACACTGCTCAACTGCTCCATAGTCAGAAATTGGACATTGTGAATGCTTTTAAGAGTCCCAGAGAAAAGACAGAGTTTTGTGGCTTCTTCAGTACAAAGCAGGTTTGTCTATTAAATATTGTCTTATACTAAGTCCACAGTCTAACCACCTCATCTATGCACGCTTTACCATATTTTAATGCCTCTAAGACAAGACAGGCCAATCAAGAAGGGACTAAGAGGAGGAAGAGTGTGAGAAGAAATATAAATATGTAAACAAATTATAATTAATAATCTCCAACAAGAGAAGGTAACAGATCTGTAATAAGAACATCATGGTAAGAGAAAGCACTCAGAATAGAGACAA
>PVKN010012202.1:0-20974 GCA_004027915.1 Capromys pilorides
GTAGACTGTACAATCAGAAGACACAGAAGGATGAGTGTCTGTCACGTCATTATATCCCCCTGGTTGAAATCAAACCTACAGCTCACATCAGCTTCCCAAGTCACTTCCACTGGACCAATCTGCTAGCTTTGAGCTTAAATCCTTAGCCCTTCCTCTCTGGGCCAAATTCAAGCTCCCCTAGGGGGTTGCGTGAACCCAGGGCTAGACTGATGCCTCTGAAAGTGTGTCTCCTGGTGCCCCTTCCCTGATGCTTATCTTGTAAAGTCAAGATTAACTGCCTTTCAGTCTTCTTTTGTTGGAAGAGACATGGCGTCACATCGCAGAAGATGTCCCACTAGTGAACAGCTGCTACTGCCCACCCTGTATATTTTCCACCCATCCATCCAGTCCCTAGTTAACATTTTCCACCCTGCTCAACCCCACCATGCTGAGTCTCTGAGGCCTGACATCATTCTTCTACTAGAGGTCATGACTCCTAGCTGGGAGTGGTGGTGCACAGCTATAACCCCAGCACTCAGGAGGCTGAGCCAGGCTGTGAGTTTGAGGTCAGACTGGGCTACATATCAGTTGCAAAGCCAGTCTGAATTACACAGCAAGACCCTATCTCAAAAAATAAAAATTTGCAACTCCTGCCAGAAGCTCTTCCAAAATCCACTTTCCAATCCCTAAAAAACTGATTGTCCCACACCTCATGATAGCAGTGGCCACTACTACCCTGATGATCTGGCTCTGGAGCATGGCCCCATCTCTAGCTCCTTTTCCTAAGCACCTTTGTAAACAATTCCTCCTTTAACCTTTTCTTGTACTACCTCATTTTGGCAGGTTTCTGTTTCCTCAAAGAAAGTGCCTCCTACCTAGTGCAAATAATATCTTCATGTGAAATGCATTCTTTGGTTCTTAATATGATACTGAGTCAAATAGGAAGATGAGTGTAGCCAATGACAGTAAAGATAATGGTAACAACAATAACTATTACTAGAAATATTAAGTCTTCCATGGGTGCTTATGAAAGTTAGATACCTTGTATTATCTTACTGCAGGAACTCACTTTAACTGAATACTTCCACAGGAAGTGTCATAGCTAGTATCTGAAATGAGCCTGGTGACCAGTGCCTGCTAATGTTCACACCCTTGCCTAACAGCTTTGTCCTAAGTGGGGGCTGGATTTGCTGACTTCTTCCAGCAAGTAGAATATAGCACAACGATAAGATGTCACTCAACTAACCTTGTACTTAATTCCTAATCCACAGAAGCCGTGAGTTAATAAATGTCTATATGTTTAGCTGTTACATTTTGGAGTTATTCCTTACACAGCAATGGATAACTAACACAAAAGCTATCATCGTGAGACTACTTTCAGAGATGCAGAACTAGGTAAAGAGCTAAGATTATTTTCCAGTCAACCTGCCTGAGATCAATACACTTAATCAGTGTATAGATGGCCTCCTGGTGAAGCAGTCTATAAAAAGAGATTGTTTATAAGAGCTAGATATTTAGGGTTGGGAATATAGCTCAGCAGCATGGTCCCTGCCTGGCAAGCTCAAGGTCTTGAGTTTGTTTCTCCATTCAAAAAAAGAAAACAGTAGCTATTTAGGTTCTTATATATAGCCATTGAAAGTATACATTGATAGAACATTTTGGAGAGCAATGTAGCAATATTTACCTAAAGGTATCAGCCCTCTCACCCCACCATTCTACTTGGCTAGTGGAAATTACTAACTTATATAAATGAGAATGTTAATTTCAGACGGGCAAATGTACATGAACATTCAGGATCGTATGTGTTTACTGTGCATTTAAAAAAGGCAAATCTTTGAAAGTAACATAAATGTCCATCGCTCAAGATTTGGCTCAATTATGGCACATTCTATAGTGGAGACTGTTACTCTTTTTTTTTTTTTTTTTTTTTTTTTTTTTTTTTTTTTTTTTTTTTTTTTTTTGGTCTTTTTGAGACAGGGTTTCGCCATGCAGTTCAGGCCGGCCTTGAGCTCACTTTTTGTAGCCCAGGCTGGTCTCAAACTTGCACTGATCCTCCTGCCTCAGCCTCCCAAACGCTGGGGTTACAGGCCTATGCCACCACGCCCGGCTTTATGTTACTCTTAAAAATGAAGAAGGTAGACTCAGATTTAGAGAAATGGGAAAACAAACTTTGATATCTGGAGGGTAGAACATTATTACTCTCCTCCCTTAATGTACACACACGTTCTCTGAGTTGTTCAACCAAGTCCTAACATAGACACTGCCATGAAAGGATGATATCATTAGGATTAAGCTGGGGAGATTATCTGCAGTGGGTTTAAGGTCTTCAGCTGAGGTCTTGCAAGGAATCAAGATCCTTTTGGTAAAAGAAACAAGAAGTATGAAAGGGATTTGGTATGAGTAGATTCTTGACTGCTGGCTTTGAAGATGGAAAACAGACATTCGGTCAGGAACATGGTGGCCTCTCAGAGCAAAGAGGTGTGTCCTGGGTAGTAATCAGCAAAGAACTAGGTACCTCAAGTCCCAAAACTGGAGGGACTCAATGCTGCTTGTGACCTACATGATGTTTGTTTGTTTGTTTTGGTACCGGAGATGGAAATCAGGATAGACAGCTGCTGAGCTGTCTCCCCAGCCTAAGTGGACGCCCCCCACCCCTACTGCCCCATGCCTGAAGTCAAGAACACCCTGGCATGTCATATCTTGAACAAAAAACCCCAATAATACCACGTTCAGTCTTCTACAGAGCCCTGAAGTAGTAAGTAGATGTTGTTCTGAGTGGGTAGATTTATGGTAATTTATTGCAAAGTGACAGAAAACTGATACAACGCATTATAGAATATGCTGGCTGATCCTTTTTACTTTCCTTTCATTAAATATTTATTTACCTTTTTAAAGAATAAGAACTTATAGAAAAACCTGGAGAATAGTATGCATCAAGATCAACAAATCTGGGTATTAATCAGTTCATGTCATTCATACCAGCAGAAGCTCAAAGTGGAACAAGCACAGGAGGCAAAGCCAAGAGACAGTATGGCATGATTGCTGGAACAAGGGAGTTAGCCTCATAATAATCTTGACAGAGACTTTTAGAAGTGGAGTGATCTTGGATTAGATCACTGGATTAGGTTACCTGTACTCTCTGAGGTACAGCTTTCTGGTGTTTCAAGGGAGACAAATACCTATTTCACAAGGTTGCTGTGAGAGCTCTATGTAGAGGCAGGAGGGTCCCTCTGGTCCTCTGAGCAAATCATTGTTATAAGAGGGGAATTCTGGAGTACTAGTGAACTAGCATAGAGTAAGAGTGAGTAATTATGAATTGGAAGACAAATGGATGTACAGATGGTCCTTGATTTACTAAGAGTTTATGGCCTGATTAACTTGGTATAAGTTAGGGCTGGGGAGATAGCTCAGTAGAGTAAGCATCTACCTAGCAAGTGCAGGGTCCTGAGTTCATATCCCTGGGACCGTAAAAAAGGAAACTTGGTATAAGTTAAACACATCTGAAGTTACAAATGCATTTAATGTCCCTAGCCTACTTATTGGGCCACATAGTTTAGCAACACAGCACACTGCCCAGTATCAATTCTGACACACTTTTGTGGTTCCCGGTATTGCCCAGTCATTAGAGTATTAGACCATATATTGCTAGACTCACCATTGCACAATCAAAAATTAGAAGCTGAAACATAGTAAGCCATGATAAGGCCATCTGTATTTAACAACATTGTGCTTTGGAAAATGTATCTTAGTTTTGCCATTCTCAACATCCTATTTTCTTCCTCCCTTTTCTCTCTTAACCAAAATAACTATAACATTTGTGGCCTAGGTTCAAGCATTTTTTTCTTTGTTACCTCATTCATATCAAAATGTACATGGCTACAAAGGTTTAGCATTAAGATTTCTGCCCACTCGAATATTCGACACCTTTATTTTAAACTATAATTTAGCACCACAAAAAGGAACAAAGGATTTGTTTTAGAATTTCAAGCTCTGATAGTTTTCATCTATACTTTTTTTAAACTTTTCAATTTGAAATTATTTCAAACACAATTTAGCTGCAAAGAAAAATGCACAAAAATGTTTCCAAATGCATTTCACTCACCTTACCCTTATATCAACCTCTAACATCACCATACATGTTAAAACCAAAAATTATCATTGATAAAATTTTATTTGGGGTTCCACCTTATTGAGAGAAATTTGGGGATTTGAATGGAGAAAGCCTGAGGCATTCTATACAACTAATCACTGGCCTGAGGAGTATTAAAACAGTGAACAACTGAGAACACTTTATTTTTGGTTTCCAATGATGAAACAAAGAGGAGTACATATTTTACCTTCTCTATTACTCTGTTTTCTGTTGCTGTAAGTGTAAGTCACAGAGCGGATAATTTATAAAGAGTAAAGATTTGCTGAACAGCTCTAGAGGTTGAGATGTTGAAAATCAAGGGAAGGAGCTACATCTGGTAAGGAGCATCCTGCTGGGTCCTGGAACCACATGGCAAGCCTTCAAACAGGAGCTTTTCTTAACAGGTCCATTCTTAAGATAACCCATTAAACCATTAATTCATTAACCTCCCAATGAATTAATCATTAATAACTTGGTCATTTCTTAAATGTCCCACCTCTTACAACCTCACAAAGGAGATTAGATCTCAACATGAGATTTGGTGAGGACTCACAAGTCATGCATCTTCTTAATTTTCTTTTGTGTAGATTAATGATAAATTTGCCAGCTTCCCAAGAGAAACTGAACACTATGAACTCAAGAGTATTCTTACCCCAACAAAAGTTTCCTGCGGTGATCATGTTCAGAGAGATGACCCCTCTGAATCCTCACACAGTCCGAGGAAGCAGGAACTCACCTTGACTTATCTGGAGCAACAACTGAGGCTTAGAGGGCTACTAAGGAAACCAAGTAGTTCTTAATTTAAATTCGGCACCACAGACGATAAATGCTACTGATACGTCTTAAAGTCTGGAATCATATGTTTTCATATGAAACCACTGTCTGCACTTTACAGAAAGCAGGACATATGTACAGTACCACAGATTGTTTTAAGGGACAAAAAAATGGACAATGGGAAGAGCTAACTAAGCCTTGTCCCTCAATGTCTTTCCTAGATGAGGTAGTGTATGCACTAAAACACGCAATGTCAGGGTCAGAGCGTGCCTGAGAATGGCACACGAACTGAACGCGCCCTCAAATCAAGGGCTCCTCTGCACCTAACACCTATTCTGAGGCACGTCTCCTCCCACATGGTCTGCATCTGCTCCCAGGCCTGCAGGGCCTCGGTTCTTCAGCGTCGTGAATCAAGGGTTACTACACTGATGACGACTTGTCCTTTCAAAGGCACATTCTAGTTAGTACCTGTGCTCGAGGGCTAACCTCCCTTGGGACTCTTGGGGGTGCCGCTCAGAGCCGGTGAGAGCAGAGCCTGGGCTTTCTCCAAATGTTTGCTGTTGATCTTATCGGATTAGGATGTGGGTGGCTGAGGACAAATCCACCCTAACTCGCTGCAAAAACAAAACTACTCCAAGAATCCCAGCAGACAGGAGTTTGGAGAGAGGCCTCCTCCCAGAGGAGCGACGGTGGCGGCGGTGGCCCACGGTCCCCGCATCGCGGGTGCGCAGGGAGACGCGTGAGACCTGGGGCCTCTGCGGATTCCACTCCTTTCCTAAACGCGTCTTTTAAATGTACTCGAATTTAAGGGGTCTCAAATGGGATGCTCTTGTTTGACAGCAGAGGGGAAAGCGATGGGAAGGGGTGTCCTTTCCGGGTGGGGGAAAGGGGACTTTGTAGCCGCCGGGCGCCTTACACTGGGCACCCCTTCCAGGTCCCGCTCCTCTGCCAGGGCAGGGCCCAGCCCCCGGGAGGGCTAGGGGAGTGCGTGCCCGGCGCCCCGAGTCGCCTGGCCGCTTGGCCCGGTCCGGCAGCGGCGCGGAGCTCGGGGCGCGCGCGGAGGGCGAGGACGCGGCGTCCGCGGGGGGGCGGGGGGCGGGGGGGCGCGGGCCGAGGGGAGGAGGGTTCCCGTCCGGCCAAGTTCCCGGATGGTCGCAGCCTCCGGCGCCCGGCGCGGTTCCTGCCCGCCCGGCTCAGCCCTGCGGACCCGGACAAGTTTCTGGGAAACATGCTCGGCGCGCGGCGGGCCGGAGGAGACGCCTGGAGCCGCGGCGTGGTAAGGTCTTGACCGGGCGGGCCCCGGGCGGGGACTCTGGGAGCGGGGGGCTGGACGGCGGGGCCCGGGAGCCGGGCACGGGATGAGGAGGCCGTGGCGCCCTGGCCTCGGGAGGGGCGCGGTCCCGGCCCAGCGGCCCGCGCCTCCCGGGGCATTTGCAGGAACCCGGGGGAAGGGGCCGGGGCTCGGGACGCGGGCGCAGCGGGACGGGACGAAGCCCCGGGGCCACAGCCACACCCGACCTGGACCGTGAGGGACTTCGGACCCCCAGGGCCGGATCCTGCTAGGGCGCCGCCTCGCCGTCCCAGCGGAGCGGAGCGCATGCTTTCCGCGTCTGGGCTTCCGAGGGAGCCTCTCCCGGCGACACGGGCGGCCCGAGCTCTGGCAGGTCCCCGCTGGCGGCGCTTTCTCCCCAGGGGCCACTAGGTCCCCGCACAGCTTCATTGCGACCTCACTCCTTTTTCCTTTTGCAGCTCGCATACGTTTCTATTTAACAAGAATTGTTTAAGAAAGTTGTGATCGTAAGTGAAACCAGTGGACCCAGTAGGAGTGACCCAGATTCCAACCTGTGGCTAGGTAGACTGAATTTGGAGATTAACAAAGGGTGTGCCTGAGCCTGAAGCCAAGCGCCTGGCCAGGGCTTCCTGTCCCGCGAGGTCCCCAGGGACTGTCACCCCCTGGCTGTCGGCTCCTGGCCTTATCTCAGTTCTCTGGAGCCTCTAGGTTGCAGCAGCCAGAAAGTGGACGTGGTCCCCTTTTCTGAAAGTCTTCAGTCTGCCTCCTCCATCTGGGCCTCAGCCTGCTGTTCTTACCCCTTCCCACTCCCTGGCTGCCTGCCCCTACTCTTCAGACTCCAGATCCCAGGTGTAGGGCAACTGCAGTACCGGGGGACAGATTCCCCCACTGGGTGGCTGCTTAGTACCTCTCACTCTGCGCCAGATTACCAAAGCAATTGGACACAGTACTGTAGCTTTTGTGTCAGTGGTCGAATTTGCCACCTCAAAATTACTCACTTCTATCACAGAGTAAGTCCAAGCAATTTTCTATTTTAGTTCTTAAATTGCCTTTTGACCTCTTAAAGTGAGAAACCCCTGCATACACTATCAGCACGCTGCGTCCCGATCTCTTTTCCAGGGCTCACAGCACAGCCCTCTACTGTATCTTCTTGCTCTGGGTACTGCTTACCTGCCTGTGTGTCCCTAGGGTTTGGTTTGTCAGAGACTTGCACGTGTGACATTCTACAAATCCCGAAGCCCCTGCCTCTTCCTGCAGTGTACAGAGAAGGCTTTGCGTGTGATCTTAAAACACATCTTAGCCTTGTCTTCTGTGGGGAACCTACCCAACCCTTGCCACCACTGTGCTCTTGAGAAGCACATGAACTCATCTAGGTTGTGTGGTGTAGATCAAATAGATTCGAAAGCAAGGTAAGGTGAAATTCTGGGACAGAGAGATTGAGTTTAGTTGGAGGGATTCTTGCCTTCTTCATTTGTTCCTTCACAAATAAATGTCTGCTGCGCGTTTAGCCACTTTCAGGTGCCTTCAAGCGTGTCGTGCAACCTGAGCCTCTCTTGCCATGCTCAATAATCTCTGAGCTTCCTTCATCACAACGTGTGAGGCTCAAGGGGGTGAAGGGTTGTGAAGCAGCAGAAAGCAGCTTGATGTAAGGGCCACCCAGAGACTGTGCAATATGTGCAACCAAGCCCAAGAGCAAGGAGCTGACAGGTGGTGAAGGGAAGATGTAGTCCTCATCTTTTAAACTGACAATCTCTCGCACTCTGGCCAACTGTGAGTGATATTTGTGTATAGTATTTGTTACTGGGTCTGTGTCACTGTCTTTGGTATTTCAAGGTGTTCTTAACTGTAGTTGTAATTTTTAAAACATGTGGCTTCCTCCAACTAACCAGAAGAACAAAACTAAATAAAAGCATTTTTAAAATTAATTACTGTAACTTCTTCATTTACAAACATCTGGAATTCTACCTCCCAGAGCTGTGGCCTTCCTGAGACTGTCCTCTAATGTGGTCTGCTGCATTCCTAACGACTTCCACCCAGAGGCCTCCCTGCTGCTGTTTCCCAGCCACGCACAATGGAGCCGTGGTTCTCATAAATGAGCCGTGGGCTCATTTATGCCTTGTGACTAGCTGGGGCTCACAGATGTGAACTAGGTCACAGTCCCAATCAAGCCAGACACTTAGGAGCACTGAAGATCTCTGCTAGAGGTTGTAGCCATACTCTGGGCTGCAGGCAGCAGGAAGACCTATCTCAGAGAGAGAGATGGAGCCTGCCCCTGCGTGCTTCCCTTCTGGTAGAGATGAGACACGGTTACAGGCAGCAGGAAGGCAAGACAGAGTGTGGTGAATGCGGTGAACAAGGTGCACACCAGATGCGTGGAATTTTGAGGATAGTGAACTTACTTCCAGCTTGAGGAAATCAATCCATCATTGGTTTGCCCATGCAACAAATACTTATTGTTTGCTCTGTGTTCCTAGGCACATTAACACAAAAGTAATAGGCACATTTAGGTTGTGTCCAGTGTCTCTGCTCTAGTGAAGGAACACTTGAGGTTTCCTTTCCCTGTGGAAAGGAGGATTTTCCCTATGTTGCCCAGCTCTGACATTTGTAGTTCTTTGTACCCTGTAGGCATTATGGTCAAGTTGAAATAATTAAGTGGCTCTTGTATACTTTTGAATAATAGAGACTCTAGGCTCACTGAAGCCCCTGGAATGCTTTCAGTTAGTTAAGTAAGGCCATCTGCTTAGCATACATGAGCAAGTATTGAAGTATGCTGGTCTTCAGCCATGGGTGTGGGTAGAAACCTATCAAGGTTTATTCTGGAAGTGTGGGGCAAAGCCCCGAGAGCCCTGAGTGATGCCACTGTGCTGCTGAGTACAGGGTTGCCTGACGGTTACAGCATAGGCTCCGTAACCGAGCACACATCACACACACACACACACACGCGCGCGCGCGCGCACACACACACACACACACACACACCCTGGAGATCAAACCCAGAGCCCAGCACCTGTCCAGTACTCTCTTACAGGGCTTTTATTTTTCTGCCTTTAAAATGAAAGCAACCTCTAGCTCAAAAGGATTGTAACGAGGCTCAGATATAGTCATGTGTGGTCACTTGACAGATTGTCTCTAGTACTGCTGCTTGATAACTTGGGGTATTACTATTATTCATATTATCAGGGTTTGCATGTAAAAGGATGTTGCTAAAAAGAGCCTAAACCTAGGAACTGTTTTTTAAGTGTATAAATCCATCCCGAGCTGTCCGGTTTGTCACATGTTTCCCATCAGTCATCCCTTGCAGCCCCGAGAAGAAGAGGACACAGAGGAGGAGCCCTGCATCTGATGGATGCTCTTCCTCAGTGGAGACAACTCTGCTGGGGTTATCAGGGCAGATTGAGGACAGGGAGACAAAGGCAAGCTGTATCACATTTCTGATTTTGGCATCAAGAAATACTGGGATACACTGTGGCAGTCACACAAGTGGCTGGCATCCATGTGGGGTGGATGACCAGCGGATGAGACTGCCTGTCCCAGGGCAGTCTGCTGTGGGTGTGGGTATAGTGCCTGATCCCAGTGGGTTACCAAGTCACTGCTATTTCTTGTGGCCAGGAGTCAGGGGACTTTAAAAAGAAAAAAACAATGGCAGAGTTTCACATTTATTAAAGATAGGAGAAAAACAGGCTCTGCAGAGTGAGTTTGGACAAGTAAAAGTAGGGGAAAAGGAAACAAAGCAAAACAAAACAGAAAGCACCTTACAGCATAGGGTAGGCTACGTGAAGAAACATGATAGCGCTTATATTTCCCACTCTGGCATTGCTGTCCAGATCATCCTTTCAAAAACCTCCTTGAGCTTTAGGAGGGCTTTGGGGCTGGTTCTGCGCATGTGTCCAAGGCTTCCTCCCATACTTTGCCAGCTAGTTTCAGCCACACCCTACCTTCCTGCCTCATTTCCCCCTGAGAGACACATGTCCCCATTATTCTTTATGAGGTGCCAAGGGAGTGGAGGTCTTTATGCATCCCCTTTCTGCTGGAGGGAATGTAGGCCCTATGTACTAGAGATTATGTGCTCTCCATGTACGCTGGGGTGTTGTGGCTCACTGGCTGGATTGCAGAAAGAAATACCTGTAAGAACACAGTGAAAAAAGACTTAGTGAACTTTGCTATTAAGTCGGGGATGTCCAAATTAGGAGAAGCAGATCAGATTTTCCCCGTCCTGTGGGGGAGAACATATGGCAAAGGGGGATGTAAATAAATTATTGAGAGCCTGAGAACCATGGCCTTAGCAAGATCATGCATACTTATCTGCATGCAGAGCTGCTTCTGAAGAGAAATATGAAATCGTGCAGTTCGTAGGAGTTTTATAGGTGTGGAGCCTAAAGCTGAAAGAAGCTAGGTGACTGGCCCAAGGGTGCACAGTGGCAGAACGTCAACTCCACCCTGAGGCATTCTGATTTTAAACACTGCGCTTTTGCCCCTTAGTTTCATCAGCAGCTTTATTGTGCACAACTGTGCATGCTCTGGGCCCCAGCCAGAACTGCCTTCCCCCTGCTATTTGGGGCCTTCCCTCCACACTTCCCCATCTACTCATCTCTGTGTTGAATAGTGTAAGATCTTCAGAGTGGTCATAAATAGTTGTTGAATAGCTAAAAATACTAGGCTTTGCTCATAGTCAGTAAAGAGTATAGCTAACATAAAGGGGGGCCCATTACCTACAAATATTAATATTTTAGTAACGTTGATGAACATGGCTCATGTTGTAGGAAGTGACTGTTGAAACAAAGATGAAACACTCTTCCCTCTTCACCAATTCCTCTCCACTTCTGTTGCTGCTGGTTTGGACGCCATCTGGGACTTGGGATCCACCGTCCTGCATTGGAGTCACTCCTGACTCTTCCCCTCATTAGATCATGGGCTGTTAACAAGGCAAAATTCACTTGTGTACTCCCTCAAAATAGTGGGCTGTTGAATGGTGGTTTAAGTCTTGCCTCTCTATAAGAGTTGAGGTGAGTGAACTTTTCACAGAGGCAAAGTAGATCTTCATCTTGGAGAAAAGCATCTGGTTCTGAGTGGCCTAAAAAACAGATTTCATCCTAAGAATTGTCTTTCACCATGACTAATCTGTGCAATATAATGCACTATTTCTATTCATATAATTAGACTTACTACCAGTGATTCTACTAATAAAAGAACAGGATTCTGTGGTGTTGTAGGAAAGATGAGAACCATTATTATGGAACCTACTAAGCCATATTTCCTAGATTTATCCCTGTATCTGTATTTATCCCTGTATCCTCACTTTTACATGAGTGAGGATTAAGCCTCTTCTGTCCATGGTTTTTGCACCCCTTGTTTTGGCTAAGAAGAGGTTGCACACCCAGAAAAAGAAGTGTACACAATATTGAAGGACAGTGGCCTCCCACTGCTGCCACAGGCTCCTGTGTGTGTAGGATAAGCACTTGTATCAGGAAAGGGATCTGCAGCAGGAAGGAAATGGCGAATGAAATGGAAAATTTAGAGCTAAATACGTTTTTGGGCTCAGATACAAGTGCTTATCCTATGTTTACAGTTACTTAGATGTTCTCTTATAAGCAAAACTTGGTCACTTCAAATATGTATGATGTTCGTGGTGGATTGACAACTGGTGGTCAGCTCGTGACACCCAGCTGCGCTGAGCCTGTGTGGTGCTGGTGTGGGAGGCCCGCCTGAGGATTGTTGCTAGTAGCAAAAGAGGCAGAACTAGAGAAGAAGCTGTTGCAAAGCTGTAGGAAGCTGTTGGTTCTCCTGCAGGAGCTTGTCATGGTGGCTTTCCTGATGAGCTCGGCTGTCCTCTTCATTGAAGGAGCCTGGGAGTTGTCACTGAGAATAGCTACGGTTCACTTGGGGGGAGCTCAGCCCCTTACTTTGAGCATCGCTTCCTGACTCCAGAGAGGAGGATGGATGCACACTCGTTCTGGAGAAGCTTGTCATCCTGGCTTCCCTGATAGGAGCTCTGCTGTTCTCATTATCAGAGGAGCCTGGGACCTCATTGTTGCTGATGATGGCTATAGTCCTTTTGTGGGGAGCTCTGGTTCTTACTTTGAATGTCACTTCCTGGCTCCAGTGCAGGTCTCACAGCCTGCTAGCACAGATCCTTCATCCTGCTGGCACAGGCTGTCTAGCTTCCACCACTGACCTTGGGCTGTCCCAGCACAGGTCCATGAAACAGGCCTGCATGAGACATTGTCATGGCTCTTGGCCCCCAGCTGGACTCCGTTGCTATGGGCAGTAGGTCTTCACCTGGATTATGCAGGACATTGGTGTGAGATCCAGTCTGGATTCTTTGGTGTTTAGTGTGTGGACAGATTTCCTGAACTCTCTTTATAAAGACTCTTTGGGTGACTATTATAAAATAATCTTGTAGGGCTAACGAGATAGCTCAGTGAACTAAGCACCTGCTTAGGCAAGTGCAGGGACCAGGGTCCAATCCCCAGCACCATATGCCACACCAGCCCCATCTCCAGGTGTGGTGAGGCAGCCACCGAGACCAGGCATGGTGCTGCACACCTGTAATCCCAGCGCTGGGGAGGCTAAAAACAGGAGGATCACTATAAGTCTGAGCTGTGTAGTGAGACCCTATACTGAATACTTTAAAAAAAATCTTAAGTGTCCTGTATTGTATGTTGCCCTTGTAAAACCCCAAACTACAACAATGTATAAACCTTATAAACTTCTAACAGTTAAACACAATTTGATTAGGTGCCTCCTATTCTCCCTCCACCAGCCTATCCTATGTTCTCACATAGTTGAAGTTGTGCCATATAGAAAATGTTTGTAATTTGTTTGCTTTCCTGGACATATGGCTATCATCATTATTTTGAACTCGACCTCATGCATGCTGACATACTGTGTACTACTAAGCTATCCCTCAGCTCCTACCCTAGATACTATTTTAAACAACTGTGTAGCATTCCTATGTAGGGATTACTAAACTCATCAAATATTGGTTGTGTGGGCACCCATTAGACACTGCCGATTCAGTGACCATTAGCTTGTTTACTATTTTGAATGATGACCAAATAGCCAGGCATTTATTTAGTGACTAAATAAATGTTGGCATTTATTAGTTGGTGCTATTTAAACCAAATGAGAAGTTGGTTGAATTTCTTCTCTTCAATTACTTGATGTTAAGTCACCTTAGCCCATTCCTAAAATTTCTGAAGCATTTTTTTCTGGGCATATGCAAGACATCTTGAAGAAGTAGGCTTGGGAGAGTCCAAAAGAGAGATCAGACCATAGCTTAGAGCTATGCTGTTCTGAAATCTTGAACATGCTGTCAAATAAAGCTAAAATAAAAATCCCAAGACTTCACTCTTCCAGCGGAATAGATACTGAAATTATAGAACTATTACATTAGACCTTAAAGATCTTAAGAAAATAAGTATCTTAGCCATTTCTTTTCTGAGCCTATCAAAAGTGATGTCAGCATCTTGACCACAACAGTCTTATGTTACAGGGATGGATAGTTAAGTAATGTGTACAGATTGCCTTGAGACCCGAGAATGTGAAACCAGACTGCTCGTAGGCAGACACATACCCCATACACAGCACAGAGGCATGCTGGGACTTCCAGGAAGAACCATGGGATGGATAAGGGTGTTGGCCAAGACAGTTGGCCAAGCCTAGGTCTCAGGCAACAGGCTGAACAACAGCAGGACAAGCACTCAGATGGCACTGAAATACCAAATTAGATTATTGATGGCCTAGTAAAGGGCAAAACCTTAAATTCACAATGTAGCCCACACTGGCATTGAACTTGTGGGAATCCTATTGTTTTACCCTCCCAAATGCTTGCCTGATAGGTATGTGCCATCTTGTCTGGCTTGAAATAGTTAATAGTTTTCCTCTTGTATTCCTAAAATTCTCACACATACAGTAGTATTATCAGTCCCATCGCTTTCTTGGCTTATGTAACTAATTATAGCTATATTACATGCATAGTATTCTAGCATAAATTCTAGCACACTGAGCTACTATTTTTTCCTTTTTGTGATTCTAAGAATTGAACTGAAGGCCTCGTACATGCTAGGCAAGGTCTCCATTACTGAAGTACACTCCTAGCCTTAGACTACAATTTTTTTAGTATAATAAAGCATCATAAACATTCTCTCCAAATTAAAAAAAAAAACTTCACTAACATCATAGATACTTAACATTCCATAAATTATTTAAACGTTCATGTTGTTTTCAGTTTTTTTCTACTGCAGTAGAACATACCTTTGTGTGTATGCGAAACATGCTAACATACAGAAGCTTTTATTTCTATCAGAGTCCCCAAAGTGATATTACTTTCCAAAAGCTGTGGTAATTCACTGTCTCACTAACAGTGAAAATATCTGGTTGCCTACATTCTTGCCAACATAATTCATTTAGAAGCACAAACTTTGTAATCTCTTTTTCCTGTTTAGTTTCAAATGATTTCTTTAGGGAACACTTGTCACTATATCTACCTTTTCAAAAAATTCCCTCATTTGAATTATTCATGCCTTGTCTTTTTCTTAATTTTTCTAATGTACATGTGACTTTTTCCAGAAAAGAACATGTGTCTTAAGCTCACAGAGATTAATTGTTCTATATTAAATAAATAAAACACTTGATTTCTATTTATAATAAAGTAAATATAGACCTTTCAATCCCAATTTCCCCTTCTAAAAGTATGATACTTAAGATGTTGTCTTAGGAAATATAAATGTTTTAATGGGAAAAACAGAAACTTACCAAATACAAAGATGGGAAATTTTAGGAGTAAGCCTGCAGAGCTAATTGTGTTTCCATCTTGAATCCAAAAGTCTGAACACAAAGGTTCTTTGAGAGCTTTAGTTATAAGCTCTGCTGAATTACATACAGGAAAAAGTGAATCATAGCAGATAGGAATTTAGACCTGGACTGTGGTTGAAAGCCCCTGTCTTCATGGATCTGTGCTTATTTTTTTGGGAGGTGAGACTGGATTCCACTTCTCATGTCCTTGGAGTTGCTGAGTTCATTATAAAATTATTTGTATATAACTCCAGCAGTACATTGACTAATCAGAAACAGCTGTACAACTGGAGTCGTTTCTAAGAAAAGAATAACTAAGTCAATCAGCAGAATTTCTTGTGTTTGGGTAGGTCAGGCCAACATTGTGTAGCCCAGAATAATAACAGTGCTTTGTAACTAACCTGACACAGATGGCAAAAAGATTCTATTTGGGCAGCACAAGTTGGAACTGAAAATTAAGAAACTCTGAGTCCTTGATAACTACCACAATAAAGTGTTACTCTATGTTTAATGTCTGCATTTTAAGAGCTAGGAAGACTCATGCATGAATACTTTGTTTAAAAAAGAACATATTCTCGAAGGGCCAGGTCCCCTGAATGAGGCTGAATTGTCTACCTCATTGTCCCCTCAAAGAGAAGTCTGTACATCTTGCCAAACTGCCAGGACTAAAGCAAGCCGAGGACCTCATGCTGGAAAGATGCCACAGAGCAGCCAAGGGAATTGTCTTGTCTGCCAGGGGGACTTTTAGGTCGGGCAAGACACACATTCCCAGGTGAGACTGATGCTAAAGTCTTGATGTGGCATAGTGGATTACTTAGAATTAGGAATCTCAGAGCGAATCCCCCAAAGTCTGGGAGAACTCAGTGAGTTCCCAGAATGTGGCCCTGTTCATATGACCCCAAACAATTAATATTAAAGAGAAGTCAGTATGTAGGGCCAGAGGTTGATGAAGATCTGTAGAAGATCTGTAGACCTGGAGTCTCCACATGGGACTCAGTTCTGAGGGACTTGGAATTCTCCCCCACTTGGAACCACAGGCCACGCTCAAGGCCAGGAACCTTCTTGCTCCCGCTAGCCAGAGTCCTAAGCCTCGACTGGCCTCCCAGTGTCTGGCTGGCTCTGACATGGCACTAACCTTGGGGAGAAGCTATGTTAGGTTGTAGCGAGTGAATTGCTTGGTGAGAGGACACACTGCTTGGGGAAGCTGACACTCTTGCTCTTGCTGCAGACCACAATTTTGGCAGTAGAATTTGTGAAAGCTTGATCTTCTTGGAACTCCAAATGCTGACACCTGAAAGTAGATGACCCTTTTGCCACTCTAACTCTGTCCCTGGTTCTTGATGCCCAGCAGTCCTTACAGATAGTGGAAACTCTTGACACTCAGATCACTGTCAACTGCCTCATTTAGGTCATTCTTTTCACACAGCATTTTCTGCTAAGGCAGAGTGGCAAAGAGAAAAGCACAGCTGCCTAGCCCAGTTGTGTTCTGGTCCTAGCTTTGTTGCCTGCAGTCACATGACTTTGACAGCACTCATGTGCTCGGTTGTACAAGAATAAGGGTGATGTGAAGGACGTGTGTGCATATCGAGAGGGATTTTTGCTACATGTAAATAAAACAAAATCTGTGAGGTACTGGATAGCATCTGTCTCAAATCTCACCATACCCTACTAGAAAGGAACTCACAGGAGTGGGAGAAGATAGAGGCTTAGTTATCTGTGATGCCCGCGATGGGCTAGCCCACTAACGTTGCTGACTAGGTGCGGCGTGAACAGCAGTCCTTAACGTTGTAACTGAGCAGCCCAAAGAGGGCTGATGAGCCTGAGGATTTACTTCATCTGTTTTTGATTATTTAAAAAATAAAGGAGAAAAGTATGTGTGTACCAATATCTCAATTAAACTGGTATATACCATAATCTATGAAGATCAGATTATGGGTTGAAGATATGGTTCAGTGGTAGAACACTTGCCTGGCATGTGTGAGGTTCAGAGTTTAATCTCTAGACTGCAAAAATATCAAATTATTAGTAAACTCTTGGACTTCATTATTGCACAAATTTCCATGTATGCTTACTGAAGAAGGAACATTAGCTGTAATGCTGACTTTTTCTTTTTTCTTTCTTTTTTTTTTTTTTTTGTCATTTTTGAGACAGGGTCTTGCTATGCAGTTCAGGCTGGCCTTGAGCTCACTTTGTAGCCCAGGCTAGTTTTTAACTCACAACAATCCTGCCTCAGCCTCCCAAGTGCTTGGATTACAGGTGTGAACCACCACACCCTGCAGCTGACCTTTTTTATTACCCTAAGGGTTTTTTAATGATATGTGTAGAGATAACATTGAGCCAAATGCTATCCCAAGTATGCCTGGCAGATTTTGTTTTACTTGAATGCAGTAAGAATCACACAACCTCACTACAGAGTATGCATATATGTATTTTTTTATATTCACCCTTATTCTTCTTTATGAGTGCAAACAACCCTGAGACCCTCTTGCCCGTGTATTATATGGGACTCATGTGTACCCAAGCAATCCTATCTTATCCCTTTGAAGGAACACTTCACATCTAACCAGGAGTGTCACTTCCAGACTTCCATGGAAAAGCACACATTACTGTAGTTCTGTGTGTCTTTGCAGTTGCTTGCAAGGCAGGCTTACGACCAGAGGTCATTGCTAATGAGTGCTTTGTTCAGTCCCAGTCAAAATACTATGTGCAGATGATCTGAACTGTGTGTTTTGAGGACTCTTCAGTCTGATGGTGGTGATTCCTGGAAGTGGGGCAATGAACTGAGAGTTTTGATCGGCCATTGAGTGGAGACTCCGGCCATTACTGGATGCATCTCTTGCTCATAAATCTTACTCTTGGTCTGACATGCACACATATGGCTGTTTTGGCTTAACTCAGGCCATCTTGGAAGCTGCGTTTCCCTTGCTTCTTGAGACTGGTATTAACATGCCAGTTGATATTTCTATGAAGAAAATCTCACTGGGATACACAGAGCAAAAGATGCCCATCTCATGCTTCCTCTTCTCTCATCTTTCATGTAGGAGATGCTTTCTACAAGAATTCCCTCCCACCCTGTTTTAACCCTTGCTGTCCTTAGATCTTAGTTCTCTTCTCATCTGCTTCAAAACCCTCCTCACTTTTTTCCAGCTTACCAGTTGGTTTACCTTAGTGGTGTGTTAAGCATCCATCTCCCTATTAGACTATTGTAACTCGATAGAAAATGTCAACTTTCAGGGCTGGCCAGTTACCTCAGTGGACTAAAGTGCCTGCTTAGGCAGAGCGCAGCAGCCAGGGTTCGATCCCCGGCCTGCCATGCCAGCTTTGCCCATGGGCCGCACTGAGATGGCTATTGAGACTAGGTGTGGTGACGCGTGCCTCTAATCCTAGTGCTAGGGAGGCTGAAAACAGGAGGATCACTATGAGTACGACTACATAGTGAGACCCTGTATACCCTGTAGACCCTGTTCTAAATACATTTTTAAAAAGGTCAACTTTTCACCCTCTTTCTCCACAGTGCTTGGTGTATATGAGGTACTGAACACATACTAGCTGAGTGAAATTGTGTGTTCTGGTGCGTTCATCTTTCAGTTTGGTTTCAATGGTTTATTAACTACTATAAGCACCGAGACACTGGCATGTTAAAAAACAATTGACAATAATTAAACAGATGTAGAATTAGAACACTTGTTCAGTTGCATGAGAAGTGGATGCAATTGTGAAATTTATCAGACTTGTACTTATTTCTCAGGAATGTGTCAGTAACATATAACATAAAGTATCAACACTGAAGTTGCCTCTATTTCTTGTCTCTGGGTGTCATTCAACAGTATCTTGCCCAAGTCACAGAAATCAAGGGAAAATTTTTTTTTTAAAGATAGGATCTCACTATGTAGTTCAGTGAACTACACAGTGAACTCACTGTACATATAGTCAAGGCTGACCTCAAACTTTCAGTGATCCTCCTGCCTCAGCCTCCCAAATACTGGAATCACAAGCATGTGTCACCACACCCAGTGTGTGGGTATATTATTTGCATACAGATTGCCAGTGATCATTTTTTGACAAGTCATGATAATACAGTAATAATGTTACTTACCGTATACCAGGTAATGTTTTAAAGTTTGAACCCGCACAACTGTCTCATGAGGCAGGCACATTTGAGCATCTCCATTTATGGATGAGGAATGTGAGCTTAAGCAACTTGCTCAGTTTCACTCCATGAACTTGACAGGGCCCAGATTCAATCCGGGCTCATTCTGAGCAGTGAGGCCTGCTGTCTCAAAAGGGAACATGTCGGTCTCAATCGCCGTCTCAGCACGCCCCGGGGTGGGGCCGGTGTGGCACCCCAGGGATTGAACCCTGGCTGCTGCTCTCTGCCTGAGCAGGTGCTTTAGTCCATTGAGTTCTCTGGCCCACCCCATGTTCAGTTTTAAAGGCCCTAGGGCAGCCAGCTGACCACCAACACAGTGCTCTGGGCTGTGATCAGTGCTTTCTGTTGTCCTGCATGCCTTGGGATCAGGGCCAGCAGCCCCCTGTGAAGAATGCAACCAATGAGCTCCTGGTCCGGCTGGTCCTCGGTGATGTTCTGGGTTGCGTGTGAGCCTTGCTCTGGGTCATTCGTGTTAGCACCTGACCCCATCACAGACATACCTCTGGCCACCCTGGAGACTTCAGCAATCCACAATGAGAAGGCAGTCTTCTTGGAGCACCGCGTTGCTACCTAAAGCCATTGTCATTAACTAGCGTCACATTGCATTCTCCAGAATAAGTGAATAACATAAGCTACACTCAACAACAAAAATGCAGAACCATTCTGACTGAAAAATAGAGCATCCTAGAATGTTAAAGCCAGAAAGCCCACATGAAAATCGTTTCACCTTTGTCAGGTGAAGCAGAGAAGTTGGGTCCTATTGCCAGGTAGTCACAGAATGGAGACAGAATATGGCCTGCTGAGTCCCAGACCACTGCTCTCCCCTCTACTTGCAATTGCCTAAAATATTCTATAAATGATTTCCCTAATTACAGGTGAAATATAGACTTCTCTGTTTCCATACTGGTAGGCACAAGGTTAACACAGCCTTAGAGATGTAAGAGATGCAGCTAGAGTCCTTCCGCAGTAGAGCATACAGGAAGTGTAGGCAGGGCGCATGGGGAGCCAAGCTGTGGGGTTTGCACAGGCAGCCCCTACCTTCTAGGCAGTCCCAGGTAGGAGAGGCTCCCTCTCGCTCAAGTTGTGGTTTTAGAGGTGAGGGGGCAGTCAGACTGGCTCAGTTTATAGCAGAGTTTAGTGAGGGAGCAGGGGAAAGGCGGACATGGCAGTTCCTTTCCAGCAAGAGTAATGCATCTTGAAACCCTGCCTAGGAGAGCACTTGCTCCACTCCACAGTGTGGACTGGGTAAGCTGTTCCCATGCTGGGCTTGGGGTCAGAGAGACCAGCAAACTCCTATCTCTTCCTATGCTGCCAGGGTGAGGAGTTTTAAGCCTCTCCTGGAAGACGCTCAGGCAGCCTACAGCCTCATGGCCCCAGCACCAAGGTCTGGACAACCCCTTCTGGGCACAAACTTCCGAAACATGGGACAACTGCTACCTTTGTGCTTGCAGGACAATGGCCCAGGGATCCTCATGCGCAAGAAAGGATGGAGGTCAGTCCTTTATCAGATAATCAGATGCCCTTGGCTGTCCTTGGAGCAGATGGCCTAAGAACAGGCCTAGGCAGTTGGGTAGGGAACAGAGCTATGATGTCAAATTGGTCTGAGCCCACTGCAGGCTTCTCTTGCATGACTTTGCCCCACCCCCACCCCCTACTTCCGGGAAGAACCTTTGAAGGGAATTGGAACTGAAAGCCCAGAAAAGAGACTTAAAGGAAATTCTCCACAGTTCCTGCAGAGCCCTGCTCTTGGTGGACTGTCCCAAGGTGGGAGACACTCCACTTCCCTCTGCGGCCTGTGTGATTATTATAGAGAGCTAAGCTGTTTAGGAGTGTCACAGGCAGTCATGCAGGGCTGGGC
>PVKN010012203.1:0-20950 GCA_004027915.1 Capromys pilorides
CCCTCCCCTCCCTTCTGATACTGGAATTGAACTCAGGGTTTTAACCCAGAGTTTGATCCCGGTATGCCATACCAGCCCCGCCCTGGGGCCCACTGAGACAGCAATTGAGACTGGGCATTGTGGTGCACGCCTGTAATCCCAACATTTGGAGGCTGAAAATAGATCACTAGAAGTTCAGTCTGTGTAGTGATACCCTGTAGACCCTGTACTAAATACATTTTTTAAAAAAAGACCTCAAGCTTGCCAGGCAGGCACTATTGTACCACTGAGCTATATTCCTGTCTTTTTTTTTTTTTTTTTTTTTTTTTGCTTGTATTCTTGTTTCAGTTTCTTTTTCTGTGTGTCACTGCTAAGGCCATGCGACAGGTCTTGGCCATGTTTTTCTGACTTGTTACTTAGGTTGTACTACACAGACCAACCAGCCACTGGCTTCACCCAATGAGATTTCAGAAGTGCAGAATCTCAGCACCACCGAAAGCAGAATTACGTTTATCAGAATAATCTCAGGTGAGCATTGCACACATGGGGTTTGTGAAGCTTTCCTCTCATAGACACCACAGTACACATGGGTCTCAGCATACAGAACAAAAAGCTCATTGGGAGGTGACTGACAGCATATCAGTCATGCATACCCATGTAGAAACAGCTGCAGAGCCAATAATCACATGGCACGTAGCACAAAGGGACAATGGTAAAGAATTCAGAAGTCAGAGAGATCTCAGTCTGCATCCCATCTCTGTCACTTTCTAGTCAAGCGGTGACTAGGCAACAAGTCTATAAGAGATCCTTGTGCTATTCTTCTGCTATTTCTACTTGGAAATGCAAGTAGTAACACCACCCACATAGAAGTCTTGCAATACCAGAATAAAAATCAAACTCTTGAATTTGTTGCTTTGGTGCCTGGCACTCAGAACCACTAACCACTGGATCTACCTCCTATGAACTAGAATCTGAAGCTCTTTGGTATATATCCAAATAAGAAATTACAATAAAAGACAATCTACCATGAATCCCCCTCAAAGTCTTCCCTATCCTTTTAGACACTTATTCCATGAGCCTTGCTTCTTTCTGAAACAATTCTGGGAGCCTTCTGTCCTGAGTGTCTTTAGTTTCACTAAATTACAAGACTGGGCCAGTCTTGATCCTCTATATCAATTCAACATGCTCACTTTCATCCTCCTGTTGACTTTGGACAACACCCAGAAGTGGAATAGCACAAGATCCAGTGAGTATCATTGATAAGAAAACATTGGAATATTTTCATTTGGCAAAAACTGCTATCAACAATGTGAATCATTTCAGAACACTGAAATAGCCTGAAACAGAAACTCAAGAAAGAGGACTTCCAGAACTGCTTCAGAAAGTGGCAAGAACAATGGGTTAAGTGTGCTCAAAGAAAGGGGAGTGTGTTTAGGTGAAGGAATGTCAGAGTATATTTACTATAACAAATTTTAAAATATGGACATTTATCACCTTATTTTCTGATCACTTCATGCGCCACGTCCTGGGTGCTGTGCAGGGAGGGACCGATGCGACCTGGGGGAGCAGACTAGGTCTGGCACTCACCGTCTGTAGGGCTGAGCCCCCGGGCTGCTGAGATCATGGAAAGGGATGGGCTGCTGTGCAGGGAGCGGATGTAGTCCATGTAAGGGTTGATGTAAGGGTGCGGAGGGCTGAAGGGAGACTCAGACGCTGCAGCAGGGTTCCGGTGTGGGGAGATTCTAATGAAGGGCAGGTCCGAATATGTTGGGCTGCTAGATAAGGCTGAAGGCCTGGGAACAGAGAAACACAAAAACAAGAGGTGTGTGTGAGCCGAACATCTCCATATGCAGAGCTTGTCACTGACAGAAAACATGTGTGATTTTAAGTGAATTGAAGGAATCTTTCAAAAAAAGTGCCCAGCATGTACTTTTGCGATATTATTAAATTAAAACTGGGGTGATTTAATACAGGTAGAACACCACTGTTTGTTTATTTGAGCAAAGGAAAGTGACTTTCAAGACATCTCATGGCCTTTCAGATAAATGTGAGCCTATGGCTTTCTTAATGACCAGAAAGTCTAGATAATAGATACTTGAGCTTCAAGTGAGTGCTACTTGAAGGGTTAGATTTTCCATTTGACCCAAACATTAATGACATCATTTAAAACTTACCTCTTATCATCTTATCGCTGTGGCATTGCAAATAAAATAAAAACATCCCTAATTGTGTCTAGTCTGAAGAGCTAGGCCTGCCTACAGCAGAGGTGTCTCTATGCAAGAAGCCAAACTGCAAGTCTGTAACAAATGTGAGATCAGTCTCTCTGTATACCCGTATATGTGGGTATTACAGTGGTGAGTGAAAACAATTTTCCAGGTCTCGGTTGGCCTGATAAGAAGGTCATTCCTCTTCTCTGCAAGCAATCCTCAGGATCAGCTTCCTGCTTATGCCTGTTTCCTTGTGGCACTCTGGTTAGCCATGTTTAATACGCAACAAGAAACACAGTAGTCCTGGGTTTGAACACTGGCAAGGAACGCCAGCTAGATCAAGCTCATGTTGGCCAAAATGAGGTAAGGTAGAATTTACGCTTTAGGTGAATGAAAATAAATTTTAAGGCACACCTTGCTATCACCATGTCTCAGAGATATGGTTCCCATACCCTTGCACATACTCATGCCCTGGCTACTCTGAAGTCCCCAGGGCAGCCCTGTGTAGAACGGCCAGTCTGCAGAGCCCCACATCACCTTCCTCCCCCGAGTACAGAAGGTGTCTGAGGTGGATAATCCAGTGAACTGGCTGTGACAAGTTAAGCACTCCCGCTGCCTGCTCGCATCTTTCGTGCAGGGCATGGCTATACAAAGAAGAGGCCTTGATAGAGACAGATCAACAGAGAGCAGCACATTCCTCTCCTGCCCCATTTTCAGAAGTGAAAAGAAAGGGCGGGCAAATGCATTTTCTCCTCCTGGCCTATCACCCCGTCAGAATAGAATCCTGGTAGAAAACAGCTCTGCGAAGTGCATGCACTGCACAGGCTCCGGAATCAATGAAGCCAAAGATCAGATAACACATTTTCTCAGTAGGAAAATAAATAAATAATTAAAAAAAAAAAAGGTTTAAATGTGCTGGGGTAAGGGATGGGAAAGTTGTTATTGTCGTTTTAATTTTCTCCATTTTCTTTGTTTTTGTTTGCAGGACTGGACTTTCAACTCTAGACCTACTCACTAAGCTAAAATTCTCTTTTTTGCTTTTGACTTTCAGATGGGGTCTTGCTAAGTCATTAAATTACCCACGCTGTGTTCAAACACGCAATCCTTTTCACCATCAGAGAATAGCTTCCTTGGGGCCCGCAAGATAGCTCAGCAGTCTAAAATGCTTGCTTAAGCAAGCGTAGGCAGGCACAGAGGACTGCAGTTCAATCCCTGGTACCACATGCCATGCTAGCCCCACCCTCAGGGTGGGCTGAGCTGGTAAAAAAAAAAAAAAAAGAGAAAATAGTTTATTTTCCCATGTATCTGAGGCTTTTATCCCCTCTCCCCAAAATTAGTAACATATTTTGGATTAAAAAGATTAAGCCTCATATAATGTACACATGTATGGATGCATTACATGGAACTCTATACATGTCTGGGCTGATTAAAGTAAAATAAAATATAAAGGTTTTTGCATCATTGGATGGAGGGATGGATGGATGGATAGATAGATGGATGGATGGACTGGAAGAAAGGACATGACGGAAGGGACAGAGGGACGGAGGGAAGGTCACAACCTGTTGTGCTGTAGCTGTTCACTATAAAAGAAGTTAGCTCAGCTGCACTACAAACCACAGCCCAAGCTCCATATGTAGCCATGTTTGTCACTGGTTAAATCCTAACTCCACTGGGATATGTTTGCCATTTTACAGGGTACAGGAGATTCTCAAATTCATTTATTCATTTTCTACTGGAAAGCATCCTTTCATCCAATCAGTCCTACCTGGTTGAAATAATTCTCCCTTTAAACCCAAGCTTGGGTGCAGCATGGTGCTGCCGGGCCAGCGTGTGGATGGGGAGCTGCTTTACGAAGTCTGTGTGTAGAAACCATCAGGACCCTTGGAGCTGATCCACAACCTACCCGGCCTGAACACCACCAGTGAAAAGCCAGCAAAGGCCCCTGCACTTCTTACATTTTTATCATTTTCAGAAAATTCCACAGCTGAGAAGAGCAGAATGCATGTCCCTAGAGGACCTTGTTCTGTTTGGGAGAACAATGCACAGGAAGATGAATAATATCCAGAAATGCAGGAACATCGCAGCAAGGGCTGGGGGCCACAAACCTGAGAAAGCCAGGGAAGCTGGGGCACGCAGATCCCTCTTGGACTGTCTGTTGTCCTCTCCCAGGCTTCATCGCATTGGACCCTTCTCACAAACCAACCAAGTGCAGCACCTGGACAGGCTTCTTATAAGACTTCAAGATTTTGCCCCACCCCCAGAGTGGGCGTGTTGACACCTACCTGTAATCCCAGCACTGAGGAGGCTAAGAACAGGAGGATCACTATGAGTCTGAGCTGCATAGTGAGACCCTGTGCCAAATATATTTAAAAAAAAAAAATCAAGATTTTGCCACAACTCCCCCAACAAGAGCACAGGGCACAATAGGCCATTGACACAACCATAAGGACTGCCAGGAAGAAGGGTTCCTCCAGGATACAGTGCCAAGTCAGAAGACTGCAGTCCACTAACATCTAAGTGGCAGTCACTCGTGTTCCTTGCCGAGAGCTGCAGCTCAGTAGATAGGGGATTCCTGCTTCCTAACAAGGTGGAGGATGTGATCTGCCTTAAGAGGAATACAAAAAAGCCCACTATATGCACCGTAAGGTCCTGCCCTACGGAAGTGGACCAAGGACTCCTAGTAGAGGAACAGCTAAGTGAGCAATAGCAATGACTCTGACAGGTCTTCCAGAGCTCTGGCCAAAGGTGTAGGTCCATCCATACAGTGAAAAGGATGTGGGTAGTAGCCCAGCTCTGAGGGACCTCCGTCAGAATTCGGCATCCAGGGTTCTGCACCCTGTCCTTGTACCTAATGGTCCAGCAGGGTGGACACCCACCTTATGCAGGTCTTTAGAAGTTACTAAGGCTGACATAGTGAGCCCAGGGATAATGAATATTCAGTACCTACATACATATATCAACATACATGTTTATATACTTACAGAAACACCAGACACATGCACAAACATGCAGGAAAGCACATATATTTATTAGGCACAGTAAATACAGCATATTACATAATTACAAATATTAAAATGCCAAAACTTATTTTTATAGCAACTTTAGATTTAAGCAAAATTAAACTACAGTAAAGATTTCCCGTATCTCCTGCAAACAAACAAATGCCTATCTTCTTGCCTTTACTTTTTTATTTTTTTTTCAGAGTGCACGGGTGTTTATTGGGGTCTGGGCCTCGCTCTTTGAGGGATAAGTGCATCTTGTCCTTGACCATCCTGAGCTTGGGGTGGGGGTGCTTCAGAATCTCGTCCAGCACATTCACCGTCTGTTTGCTGCTCAGCCCCATCTTCTTGGTCTGGAACTTCTTCAGCAGATCCGTGATGGTCATGGGTTTCCGGGTCAGGCAGCGCCACACAGCGTCCTTGGTCACCTGCACATCATCGCTGCTGGGCATGGACCTTCCTGAGGGTGGCTATGGGGCTGACTCCCCGGACAGGCTCTGGAGCCCTGTGTCCAGCTGCAACCACTTGGCTGCCGGCGCGCCACTCGTTCGCTTCCCTTGCTCCAGGCTGATGGCAGCAGCCCACAGGGTGGATGCAGCCCACAGGGTGGATGCAGTTGTTCCCACGTGAGCTGCCTCCTGACTCCATCCGAGTGTTACATGGAGTCATCCTGCTGCCCTCAGAGTCCGCTGTGCCTCTGCAGCTCCTCTTCGCTCTTTGCTCTACCACCCTAACTGCTGAAAGGCACTGGGCTTTTCACTATCTTCAGTTTCATGTTTCCTGGAATGTCACACAGTAGGCATTATTTATGGTTTGTGTCTAGACCCCCATCCCAAGCCTCATGCAGTCACTGGCGAAGGCTCTAGAGTCTTTTATTAATTCATGATCCAATGCTGGGGTTGTGGGTGTGAGTGCTACAACGGCCCTGAGGTGGATAGCCTGCTTACAGAGCAAGGAAGGGAGAGAGGCTCCATCCTCACAGCTGCTCCTCCTTTTTACTTATTGCTGTTGCTGTTGTCCACCACCACGAACTGCTGCCCTGTGCCATGTGCCACTTCGCCTTGGAGCCAGCCCAATTCAGTGTTGCCTGAACCCTCCACAAACTGTGGGATAAATAAGTCTTTCCTTCCTTAATTCTGGGTGTTGGATATTTTCTTCCAACAATGAGAGGAAAGTAACCAAGACAGTTGGAATCTTGAAATGTGTCACCTTTTCAGATCAGCTTCTTTCATTTAGAACTTGGATTTTCCCCCATGTCACTTCACAGCTTGAAACTCATTTCTTTATACCGCTGCGTCATGCCCACTGTCTAGTTAGCTTGCCCCATTCACTGACTGAAGGAAGGAAAACCTGGTGGCTTTCCAGCGTTGGCAATTACAAATAAAGCCATTCTAAGTATTCCTGTGTAAGTTCTTTATAGAGCAAGCCTGAAATTGTCAGTGTGCTCTGCTCCTATCCCTGGAAGCAAACTGGATTCATATCCTTGGATTTCCCAAGGTTTTCTTGGAAAAGTCAAAGTGACAGGATGTTGCTGAAGACATGAATAAAGTAATTAAATCCAAAGACTTCCAAGGCACTGGATTTATACTCAGGCTTTGACACCAGCTCTAACTGAGGCATGTTTCCACAGAGACCAACTCCTCTGGTGCTGCTTCAAGGGCTGGAACTCATGTGTGCAAAGGCAGGAACTGGGGCCTGCGGTGTGGAGAATTCAATAAATAATTTTGTGAAACCAGTCAACAAAACTCCTCTCCTAATTCCAAATTCAGCAAACAAATGTCTGTATGGCTGTTCGGTTTCCTACCGGAGCAGTGGCTCTGTGATTTCTCACTGAAAGTTCCTAATGTTATTATGTGTGCACAACCAGCTCCTGTGGATTGAGTTAGCATGGTGTTTTCTCTAGTGCTGACAAAATGAGTTTTTAAGCCAAGGATACTAAGCACCCAACTTTGAACTACCACGACTCAAGCAGCCAGCTGACACTGATGAACTCTACATAAATTAAAGAGTCCTTCAATGAAGCTTCTTTAAACATTAGTGAAGAAATTCATGTTCAAATTCACAGCAGCTACATTATTTGTCACTTATTATAACTATGACTATAAAGCAAGTTTGAGAGGGAAGGTTAAGTTCTTTAAATTTAATAAGCAGATATGTGTTTACCACTGGGTAGTGTGACCATTCACGATTGTGAGGGGAGGGATGAGTTATGCCGAAAGTAGCAAGAGATGTGCAGGAGGCAGCCCCCAAATTTCCTACATAAGCGACACATGGAACTATCATAAACTTGGTCTGGTAAATATTTGTCGAGCTTGTTTAAAAATTCCTCATTTGAGGATTAAAGTAACACTAAGGAAAAGATTATAGGTGTCTCACTTTTCACTTATATTTTTAGTTGATAAACACTAAAAATACATCCCCCTCAGGGCTGGAACTGAAGGTTATGTGGGTCTCCACCCTGTCTGAGGGAATGGCTGTTTATCCTCTCTGTTCTGGGACTATATGTACTTGAGAGAAGAAGACAGGCACAAACCATGGTAAGGAAAAACTAAACAACAAATAAACATTCTGGGGGAAACATCAAAACTTAGAACTGGTCTAAAAAAAAAATCATGGATTCCATGCTATTTATGCGGCAGCAAAAGATTCTAGAAATAAACCTGTAGCCCTCCAACGAAAGTCATACAAACAATTGGGAACCAAGGATTCCCAGACAGCAGAGACCTGGCAGCCAAGGCTGGACGTAGAAGCTGAGCCTTGACCCTTTCCACCTCCACACCTCAGGGCCCCCAAATTCCCACGTAGGGACGCTGTCCCCTACATTATTTTTATCTATGTGTCTTCTGCCCAAAGCCATAAAAACCTAAGACATAGCTGGCATCAGGTTTCTGACAGCTCAGTTGAATCAGGAAACTGAATGTGAAGCACTATTTTAGACAGCAAAGAAGGCAGAGGTATTCTGATGCTCCCCCAAAAGACAATAAAATAGTATCAAGTTGTTTTTATTTGTGGCCAAAATTGGGCTTCAGATTAATTTTTTAAAAAGTTCATGGAAATAGATGACAATGAAAAGAGCGTTGTGACACTTTTAAACAATATAGTATGATAAACTTAAAAACAAAAACACACTGCAGAGACTAACTGGATTCCTTAGTTAGAATGAAACATCATTATATAATCTAATTCGTTGCTGCCTTTTCATCTATCTTATTGGGTTACTAAAATGCCAAGATTAAAATCACAGTATTTAATCACTTGCATTACCCATTATGAGAGCATTAAGCAAGGCTCATTCGCCACATTATTACAGTTTGCTTTTACATTGCTTGGAACGCTGGGAATGTATGCAATGCTCATTCCTACACAAGAGTGCTTCCAACTACCAGAAGACTCCTGTGTGTGTTTTCTAATGCAACAGGTTTATTTTTTGTTTCATTTTATTCTTTATAAAATAAATAGTCCTTTTCATATTCAAGTAGTGGTGAGGTCAAAGGAGAGTTACCTCTCAGAGTATATTATTAATCAATTAATTATTCAATAGAAGCACAGTTTTAATAAACCCAAATTTGTAGAACAAAATACATAGTGGAGGAAACAAATAGCTGGAATGCTCACAATTCATACCCGAGACACAAACACAAGTCTATGGGATACTGTGCTTCCTCTCTTCCCCTGTTCAGCTTGGGCTCCCAGGAGACCTCGGCCCTGGGATCACCAGGTAACCCTGAGGTGTAAATGTTTAGGTGGTCACTCTCCACTGTGCCCCCTCCTTGCACAGCTGCAGTGTGTGTGGGTGGGGGTTTCTATAGACTCAGTCAGCTGCTCCGGCCAATGGGGCTTCAAGGAATGGCAGGAGCTGGCAGTGGGGCAGGGGACTCATGGATTTATTTTCCTCCTTTTCTCTTCACTAGCTATGACAGCATGGCACATCTCACAAACACAAGCCTAGCAAAATAACATGCTACATGATCCCATATGTAGTGTTTAGTGACAGACAAAAGTTAACTTTCAAATGAAAACAAAATTTTGACTTTGGTGTGGGGAACGTGTGTACCTGTGGGTGGGCGGGACACTATGTGGCAGGCTTCTGGTGTATAGCAATGACGTGCTACAAGACCTGTTTCATCATTTACCTTATGGTAATCCATTATCCACAGAGTTTTGAGGGCATATTTTACATAATTTTCTTGATGTGTATTATTTATCATTTTAAAAAGGGATAGGCAAATACGTGTGCCAAATACACTGAGATTTCTCACAGTAGTTCTAATATACTCTACTAAATTCATAAAGCCACACTGAATTTTTCTAAATTTATAAAATATGGTTGCTTTAAAAAAATGCAATAAATACTATGATGTTTACTGCCATTAAACAAAGGTTATTCTAGTTGACACACTGGTCTAAATTAAAAGTGAATAATAGAAAGTGGTCTTCTAGGGGGCTGGAGAGATAGCTCAGTGGCATAAGTCCCTGCCTAGCAAGCACAAGGTCCCAAGTTTGATCCCGGGTACCACAAAAAAACAAAACAACAACAACAAAAAAAAAGGAAAAGAAAAGAAAGCGGGCTCTGTTCATCACCTTTGGGGGTGGCAAAAGCTACTGCTAAGCCAATTAGAGAAGCCTCCTGTGAAGGGAGACACCAAGCACATACTCACAATATACTTGCATTTCTCTGATGAATGGCAAAAAACTCTCTGACTACCGTATGAAGTGAGCAGTGCAACTGTTTCAGCTAAAATTGATTTCACTCTTCCAAGAGAAGACTTAGAAGAGGAATTTATCAAAACTGATCAGTATAAATATCTTGAGATTAATAGGTTGAAAGTTAAGGACAAAGAATTAGAAGTCCACTCAGCCAACTATAATGTGCAATATACAGTGGTACCTCAGTTCACAAACTTAATTCTTTCCACAATCCTGGTGGCAAAAGATGAGAACCAAATCATATTCAGGGGTTAGTTTCAACGTTGACCATATGGGTTGACCGTACTGTTAGTTAGTTAGTTAGTTAGTTAGTTAGTTAGTTAGTTTAGGAAAGGGTCTACAGGGTGTTCAAGGGTCTCATTACTACATTGGACTCCTAGTGATCTGCCTGTTTAGAGCCTCCCAAGTCTGGGATTACAGGTGCATGCCACCATGCCTAATCTCAATTGCTATCTCAGTGCACCCCCAGGGGCAGGGGCCAGAATGGCAGTCCCTGGGCATCGAACTCCCTGCCCCTATGCCTGCTTGCAGATGTTTTAATCTGCTAAGCTATTTGGCTGGCCTGTATACTGTTATTTTTTAAAAGCTTTTAGTATATGTGCTGCCAATGCTAGCACTTTATAGGCTTTTAATAAACATATTATGGGTTCACGGAAAAATTTGGAGCTAATTGGCCACACCAAGAATAGAGGTCTATTTCCTGCTCCAAGTACCTTTGTATAGAGAAATACCTGTCTTTAATACTTTAGAATCAAGGTCAGAAGAGGGGAAAACTAGTAGGAAATAAAGCATACTTGATTGAAATGTGAGCTGGAAAACCCTGACTTGGGGTGCTAGGGATTAGAGCCAGGGCTGCTCTTCCAATTGGTCTCCAGCCCCAGCACTGTTTTGTTTCTATTTTATTTTTGAGACAGGATCTTGCTGAGTGGTCAAAGAAAGCCTCAAACTTGCAACCCTCTTGCCAGCACTTCCCAGGTATCTGAGATAGCTCACCACATGACTGAAAAACCCCTTTTTAAATATTATCAGTTCTGCACGATACGGGAGCACACACCTGTTGCCCTGGGGGACTGAGGCAGGATAATGTAAGTTGAAGTCCAGCCTGGGGTACTGAGCAATTTTGTGAGACCCTGTTCTTTAAAAAAGCTGCACATGGAACCCAGTGCAATGTCTTGAGTTCAATCTTCAGTACCATAAATAAGCAAATGAATGAATGGTAAGTAGATAGATACATCTTTTCTTAGTATTTGCATTTTCATTCATGCAAGTGAAATTGAAAGACTCCATTCAATGGTATCCTCGTTTTTTTTGCAACATGCAACAGGAGGAGAAATTTTCCTCCATTTCCTCTTCCTCCATTTATATCATTATTATTACAATATCTTTGCTTTTACTATGAGTTTACAACAACTTTTTATGACTAATTAGCGTGATGATTCATATATGAAATATAGATCTTAGCATACTATATATACATGTGGTATATAATGTCTATAACTGTAATTTAATTACTATAAATATAATAATCGATTAGCAAAAGAACTGATGTTCCGATTATTTGGAAAAGTTTGCAAAGACAACACTGTGAGGCAAAAACAGCTGCAGTTGTCCAGGACAGTTCATGTCCACTTCTGTATCTTCCCCGTCCCTACCTGCCTCGTCTTTTGGAAGGTGATTAGATCCTGGGGCTGCTGTACTCATTAATGGCTTCCTCCATCCATGAGTTCAGAGCTAAACGTGCTATTAGAAGGTGGAGCCTGGTTGGGGGTGTGTCACGGGGGTGTGACTTGGAAGAGTCTCCACTTCCTTTTATAGAAACTCTACAGATTTTGATCTGATCTCCACCAACTACAAGAGAAAATGACCCTCATGTCATGTACACATAAGAGATTCAATTAGAATCTTATTGTTAAAATGCAAGTCTCTCCCCACCCCCCACAAGCGCATATTCTACTGAGCTATCTCTCTGACCCTAAAATGCAAGTCTCTTATGCATGTATGACTTACTGAAATTAATTAATTAATTAATTTGCAGTATTCATGATCAAACTCAGTACCTTGTGCTTGCAAGGCAGGTGCTTATGCTGCTGAGCTGTATTCCCCATCCTACTTAATGGAAATTTCAACAACCTAAACTGCACAGGTATTCTTAAGCTCTTGGGCATGCCAGGCCAGGGTCTGGTTTAAGTGTGAAACTTTCCTATAAGACGCAGCAGCTAATGCGTAGAAATAATAAATTAGAAATATCAAGTTGGATTCCAACAAATTAATCTTTGCTTTTTTAGTGAATTTAGCTGTGTATGTTCCAAACGATACTTATATCAACAACAGGACAAGCCTGGGATTCTGAGCCAGGTGAATGTGAGGCTCCATCAGCAGTCAGATAAAATATATTCTTTGTCAGTAGGGCCAGGTGCATCTTCTAGTAGCTAGCGTGTGGACTTTTCCGTATTGTTGTCATAATTGTTTTCATGAACTATGGATCAAGGTGTTTTCTGAATTTTTCCTCATGATTCTTGGCAGAACACATCAAATCTCTGCCTTCCTTCACTCTTTAAATTATCCCAATTTTAATTAAGTTAGTAGGGATGTTCAACACGGAACTTATGCTAATGCCCTCAATATTTTACCTTGAAAAAGAAATCCTGAGATTTTCCTAGGGCCTCTGGCTCAACAGAAGTGAAAAGGTGGGCCCGACCTAGGAGGCAGGCTCTTTGGAGCTGGCTGGAAGCAAAGTTTGCAAGATTCCACTACTAGTAGACTCAACATTCTTAACATTCCAGGATCTTATTACTTGGGGGTATCGCTTCAAAAATAATTTAAATATGGAAGTTTATTTATTCAATGGAAAAAGTTATTTATTCAATGAGGAAACATTTCCTCTATGTCCCTCCACACAGGCAAGACATTAACTTCCGCTTAGGCAGGTGATTTTCTTAGAGGTTTTGTCACAGTGACTTCACAGAATCCCGCCCAGCACACAGAGAACAACACGATGACAGACTGAAAAGCAACCCCACCTCTTGAGCAGGAGCCAGGGAACCCCTTGTGCATGGAGAAATGAGTTTCTAGGCACCACAAGTGCGCAGAGACTGGAGCTGCAGAAATGTGCAGAGCCTGTATGCTCCTGCTAAACCTGTACGCAGGACCGAAGCCTACTGAAAACAGCTTTTAGAACTTTACGTTTTTCATCTGTAAAAGGGACAAGGCGTTAGACTAAATAACCTCTGGCCCACTCACTAGGTTTAAAGTCCCTGAAAACCTTAAAATCCACTGATGTCTATAATTTGAATCACTTGTTCCAATCTGCCATTAAGGAGCTTGGACAATTAACACTCTAAAGTCTGGAGCCTGAGTAAACTGTTGGTCACAATGTGGGGACACACGCCGTGAGTTTTCTGTAGTTATCATTTCCCCTCTGTCCACTGCTCAAGAGCAGCACTGCCCTCGTCACGCAGACTCCTGTCTTCCCTGGACCTCTGCAGCCCAAAGCTTTACTGGCATTGCCAAGGAGGAATGATAGGCTCCGGCTTTATGCTGATTGGATTTGAATGGTGATTGATTAGAGGAAAGTGGAACCCATGGCCAAGCAAAAGGTTTAGCGCTGAGCCCCCAGCTCAGACACCAAAGGAGCTTTCACCAGTGAGTTCACAGCTATTAACAGCAACATTTCTCCTATCCAGGTTTATGTATTTTATCTTTATTCTTTCAAATCCTGAAATTGCTTGTATAAGAGAGTAAGTGACGGTTTATATAATATATTAATATATATATATATATATATACACACACACACATACACAGTCACACACACACACACACACACACACACACACACACACACACACGTGCGCACAAATTTCTAAGAGCAGCCTGAACTTTTAGGGGAAATTGAAGAGGCTTTGTGTCAAGTACAGCTAAATCCAGCCTTTCCATATCAAACCTCTGCTAGAAAATTACTGTGCAGATGATAAGGCGGAAAGATATAATAAAAAGTGACTCTACTCAATTTACACTGCAATATTGGTATGACTGAATATTTTTCATTCAGGGCCCTGATAAAATCACTAAACTGTATTGCAGATAAATAAAGGAGGCTTCTGTCAAGAATAAACACCATTAATCATGAAGTCTTACCCTCTCGGAGGCTGTGCTATGCATCTGCACAAATACACCAGCAGAACCAGCGTGCTTGCCTCCTTTATACCTTCCTGGGCTGAAGACGCCCTCGTTTTTCATTTTCTGGAATTTAGGCAGCAAGAGCATTTTAAAAACATTCTCTTTCATTTTCTCTTTGCAGCCCTACAACTGGGTCTGTTATTGTAACCTTTAGGGAAATGGGGCTGAGCTCTTGAATCCAATTTTTTCTGAATGCATTTCTGTGAAGACACATGTACACACATACAGAATACATACATGATCTCTGTATTTTGCCTACTCTAAAATGACATGGATCTAACGATGTGCCATGAGATGCCAGGCAGAAAGACAAACATTTCCCTGTCTTCGATTTTTACTTTAGTCATTAAAAGAGCTCTTTTAGCATTATTTAGGCCCTGAATTTTTATTCCCCGTCACTCTCTTATTCATGTACATAAAGGGAAATGTAAAAAGGATAACTTCCTTGAGAGACACCTGAAACTTTCTCACAATTGTTATTTCACCAATAAAACTATAGTAAAATACTACAGATTTTAAAATACACGTGGATTTTAGAGCTGTTAAAAGGTGACAAAAATGATTCACAATTTAAAATTGGCAATAATTGGTAATTTAGATATGGAACAGATATATATATATATTCTGCCATTTGTCAAATATCTATGTTGTGACACTGAATATATATATACATACATACATATATATATATATATATATATATATATATATATATATATCCTTGCTATAAAATGACATAAAAGTGGAAAGTAAGCTTAGATAGATTATTTCTGACAGTAAATGTCTAGACTAGCTTCAAACCTACTCTAAATCTAGGTTTTTAAACACAAAGGAAAATCCCTTTTTAAACACAAAGGAAAATCCCAAGTCAGCACCAATATGTAAACTATTCTTCACTATGCTTATATTGGAACCTTGCTGTGGCCCGTGTAGGATGGGACTGCACCCTTTCCCGGTTACCGTTTCATTCCCACAGGACCCTCTCTGAGTCAATGATCAGCTTGCACAGATAGTGCCATGGCCTCTCTGGGCAGCCTGAAGCATCACCGGGACAGAGCACAAGAACGAGGTAGCTGGCCAGTTCTCTCAGGCCCTCCTCGGACCTCCCCGTGAGGCAGAGGGAGCAAGAAGCTGCATGGCTCAGACACTGCAGTAGGCACATGCGAAGCGTACAGCCACGGCACGTTCACGGAACGCTCCTCCCTGTCCACACACAAGGACAGAACAGTGAGCAAATCTAAACATCCCTGGACCCGTGGGCTGTTCAGAACTCAGTCACGGGCCCTTCCCTGAGATCATTTACCCTGTCTACACTGACTTCATCCATGGAGTTTAGGGAAAGTGCCTGAAGCTCCAACTTGGGGCAGAGCCCAAATGAATCTGACCAGGAAAACAGCTGACTCACAGGTTTCACAGGTTTTAAGGAAAGGATCACCAGAAGAAACCATGTGCCAATACTGTTATGTGTGAATTTCCCGGGATTGTACTTTGATACCCAAGAAAAAGGCACTGTCATGGACTAATGTAACCAGCATCATACTGAGTATGAAAGGCTAGCAAAATCCAAGTCTGGGCCTACCATGAGGGCTTTCAGCTTCATCACTCTGATTCAGCTCAGTCTGGGGTCTCTTTTCCAGAACCATCCATGAGCAAGAAAAGCCTCTTCTAGTCCAAGTATTTAACTCTTGCCTTCGTCATAAATCCTCCCACGTGAGGAGCAGCGCTTGCTGACAAAGGCAAGCTGGAGGAGAGAGACCTTCCATCCTGGCGGAAAGCCCACATCCTGATCGATCAGGGCACTCTGAGAATTCACAACGCTCAGATGCCAAGACCCAGTTTCAAATCAGGCCTAGCAAGAAGATTCCAAAGAAGCCAAAAGCCTGCCCTGGGTGCCACACTGCCTGGAACTTCCTCTTTTCTTGAAGGAAGATTTTCTGTGTCGCAATAGGTGTTTAAACTGTGTGATTTCCATTACCATGCTCCAGCAACTCTGTCGCTGACATTTCTGTCTTTGGAAGTCCCAAGTTAAAACAATTCCAGGGGCATTATCCATGAGTCCTGGCTTCCAGGTACACAGTGAGCTTCACCTGTTCATTAAAGTCCAGCTACACACACACACACACACACTCACACACTCTTCAGATTTCTTACAAAACTTTGTCCCTAAGACAGCTAAATTTTGTTGAGTTTCATGACTGTGTTTTACCAGCATCTACAATGAAAATACAATGCACTGAAAAATCAAAAATTCATTCTGGATTAACAGAGGTTATTATTATTATTATTATTATTATTATTATTATTATTATTTTAGCACTAGATGTTAAATTCAAGGCCTTTGCACTTAGCTTATTTAAGTGCTATCCTTTTAAAACTTTTCTATTACTATTCTGAGGCAGGGTCTCACTAAGTTGCTAAGCTGCCCAGGTTGGGAACAAACTCAACATTTTCCTGCCTCAGCCTCCCACAGGGCCAGGATTAGAGGTGTGCTCCACTACATGCAGGGAAAACAACATCACTTTTAAGTTTGTATCATGTTCATTTTTGTTCCAGTTATAAACTTCAGAAAATAACATACATGCCAAAAAAAATTAATGGCTTTGATGAAGCTATCTGAATAATTTTTATTTTTCTTATTCCCTAGTTCTACAAGAAGGTCAGCACATTATGTGTCAATGATGAAATTATGATTTAGATGTAATTTTCGAAAATTCAGAAATGTAAATGATAAGACGCCTTAGAAACATAAAATTGGATTAGACTGTGGAGACAGCCCTGTAGTCTAGGCACCTAACTGGCAAGTGCAAGGTGCTGAGTTCGATCTCCAGTACTGCAGGCCATGCTGGCCCCCGAAACCTGACGTGGTGGCACAAGCTTGTAATCCCAGTACAGAAGATTGAGACAGGAGGATCACTATGAGTCTGAACTGCATAATGAGACCCTTTAGCAACAAATAATATTTAAATAATTAAAAAGTAATTTTTAGGAGAAGTAAAAAATTAAATGGGAGTGCACGCGCTCCCCTCCCACTCTACCCAGGAGTTGTGCCTTCAAGTTGGACAGGAGTATAACTTCAGCTATCAGCCTTCACCTGCTGCATTTACACTCAAAGGAAACCGAAGGGCTTTGTAGTCTCCTTCACTGACTGTACAGCTAGTAATGACTCAAGAGTAGCCACATTATTAAACTGGAACGAAGCACTGCTCTCCTCACTAATGAGGTTAAAACATGTCCTTAGGTCCCTACACGAGGGGCACTTGGCGAGCTCTCTGCTTGGCAGCGATCCACCACAGATCGAAGCCATGGACTAATCACACAAGCTGGAATCAAATGGGCTGGAAGAATTAGCGGACTTGTGGCTCCAAGGAATGCGATTCATGCAGAAAAGCGTGGTCAGAGCATGGCCAGGGAACCTCGTGGGAAGAAAGCAAAATAAACAGTTCAACAAAGAAAACAAAGACGGGCCAATCACCACCTTTTCTAAAGCTTGAGCACACTGAGACTGCAGTGGGTGCCTCTAACAAAGACCCATCAAACAGGCCCTTGCAAAGCAAACAGACCAAGGAAGAAGGCTCCTCCTTGTACCCTGGGGGAAGGGTGGACTGTGCCTTTCTCTCCTTCCAGTTCAATTTCCATAACCCTCAACTCAGCTCCTCACCCACAAAACCAGAAACAAGGAAATCAAAAATAATCTACATAACTAAAAAGTCCTTTATCTGCTTGGGTTAAAAACTAGGCAAAGGCGGGAGGTTAGAACAAATGAAATATAGTGTAGTGTACTTTTTTTTTTGATGGTGATAGTGGGGATTTGCTTTTGACACAGGCTCTAAGGTGCCCAGGCTAGGCTCAAACTGCTTTAGCCTTTCAGAGTGCTTCAGAGTACAGAGATACATTACCATGCCTGGCTGCAATGAACTATCGGACTGTCCTTCAGCCCATGGAAGACTTTGCTTCTGGAAGCCCATGAACCTCAAAAACCCAGGGTCCATCACCTACCCTCACATTTAGGATGATGAAAGCCACTCTTGACATAGTCAAGGACTCTCTCACAAATACTTTATGACATCCGTTACACCGCTGACTTTTCACCTGGCGAGATCCCCGCCATGGGGCCTAGAGTACCTTTTTGTAGCAGGTGGCACCCCAGCTTTTAGCTCAGCCTTGTGATTCCCCTATTTTATGGAAACCTGGAGATGAATTACACTTCCCTCAATCTGATAATTACACGTACCACTGCAGATATGAAATCTGAAACATGCCCAGATATGGATTATTAACACAAGATTCAAATACTTTGGGCTGATCTCTTCTATTGACTAGCTCCACTGACATGAATGAAGACTATACAGTTTCGGCTAACTTTAAGGCCACCACATTACCACAGGGAAAGTGGACAGAAATGAATGTAGTGTGCGCCCCAGTAACATGATGAAGATATATAAAACTACACGAAATACTTTCAACAAATAATGCAACATGTTGTACCATAATCCCACGTAATTTTAATATTAATCCATCACACCCCTGGCAAATAAGATACACAAAAATCAAAGTGACTTTTAAAGGTCTGATTGTCTTTGTTCTGATGCATAATTGTGAACTTGCTTTTCAGCTGCAAGCTTTCTCAGGTATGGACAGCATCTATTGAAATGAACACACACTGGGAATGTGACGATTTGGCTCTATGGAGGAGCCAAGCATTTCTTTAAAAGGAGGTAAGAATTTTAGTAAACTGGGAATGCTTTCTTCAAGGGCTGTCTTAAAGAAGTAAATCATGCCCAAGCCCTGTGGTTTAGTGATTAGTATTGCAAGTGAAGCTAAGCACGTAGCCCACAGTGCTATGTTCTCTCTGCCTCCCCACTACATGATAAAGACACTTCCCACTAAAAAGAAACTTGCACGAGTTGGTGCTATTTGACTGCCTTTCTGGGAAGTATTACTGGTTCTCATTTAATCTCTGACTCATTCCCAGGTAGTGAGAAATGCACAATAAATCTTATTAAGCAGGAGCATCATTTCATGCTCTGTGTGACACCCCACATGCAGAATGCGCATTGCTGCCAGGAGTGATAGGGGTCACAGTTTAAATACAAGTCTCCTTAGGAACAATTTCCAGGTGCTACCTGAACCTGTCACCTCCCTACAGATGAATAAGAAAGTTTTTAAATATCTGTCACTTTCATACAGGTGAGATGCAGCCTAATCCAGATTATTAGGTGAAGGGACTCTAGGTGGCCTATGAGTTTACAACTTACCTTCACTTATTTCCTTACTGGAAATAAATATGCCCTCATGCCCTAAGACCATCGCTGCCCCGAACTCTTTCCTCCACCTGTGTCTCTAGAAACAGAGGCGGAAGAAGCCTCTAGAGCTTGTATTGCACTTCATGTTTTTTAATATGAGCATGATAAAAAGGGACACGAAGTCACCAACTCAGCTGGATCAGAGCAGGAAGCGAATGGGGCCAATCAGCTATTGGATACCTATAGCCACCTGTAATGTAACAATTCCCATTACTATTCCAGCACACCTTCTATAAAGATCACAGCACAACAAAAAATGTCCAACTATGTTTGATCCTCCATCCGCAAATTTCTTACACTACATTTACTGTGGATTCTGCAACAATGCCCTTAAAGTTTTAAGGACTTGGAGGCTGAGTTTCAAAGCCCACCTCTCTCCTGCTGTTTGCTACCTTTTGGTGTGCCCCGGGGCATGTACAAGAGGCAAAAACTGAGATAATTTGTGACTTAGTATTCAAAAAGTTAGTCAACTATTTCTGGAAGCAGAATTTACCGACATCATATATTTTGATGGATGAATTTCCCTGGGGTGGGAAAGCAGGAATGAGTGACGGCCAGCCCTGTGCCCTGGACCTTTGTTCACTTGGGGAACGCTGCCTGAAATGAACTCAGCTTGCTGTTGGGCTGCAGAAAACTGTAATTCTTTGTTTAGTTACCTAGGTAAGTTCAGGGGAGAGGGCCACGTGGGTGGAGCTGCAGGGAGCTTGGCCTGGGTGTCTTCACATGTGGACAAATTGTGAAATTCACTTTTCTCAAATGTGTATTTTAAATAATAAAACAAAATGACCGCACTAAATCTCTCTCTCTCTCTCTCTCTCTCTCTCTCTCTCTCTCTCTCTCTCTCTCTTTCTCTCTCAGCCAGGCTTAACATGAGTGGAAGCATTGTAGTCAAAGAAAAACGCCAGTTACAGTCTAGTACCTCCTAGGCCCCTGCAACAGGTTTGACAGCAGCCTTTATAGAGTCGGCAGCTTCCGGTTCAGTGGATGTGAAAGCTGCCGTCAGGATCGGCTCTGGGACCTCACTGTGGATCCCGGGACAATGAACACAGGAATTTCATCCAGGAGGCTGGGCTCAGCCCCTCTGAATACACACTCTAATTAGGGCCCACTTTTCCTGCTACTGAAGACTAGATTCAATATTACACTCAATAGTAATACTGTAAAACAAGAAAGGAAAAAAAAAATGGCTTTGAGGACTACTTGTGTGTTTCAAGTACGTTTCTTACTGCAGAGTGAAATGTGCATGGGTTGATCTGGATTTAGGCTGCCCCCTTATCAAAATTTTCAAAGTCCAGGAAGTGAAACTCAACTGCTTGCTTTGACCTTTGATGAAGACTGCAGAGAGCTGGTCTAAGAAGTTCTTGAAAATTAACAAGCTTTACTATTTTTGTTGTTATTGTTAATCACTAGAAATGGTAACCAAACAATAAGACTTATTTTATATTTTGAATTAAGATGATTGGCAATGAAATACATTAAGAAAAGTAGTAGAAAAGTCTGAAAATACAAAATATGATGCATGGTATTATTTAGAAAAAGAAAGATAAAGTAGGGCCAGAACTGGGACTTGAGAGAG
>PVKN010012204.1:0-21000 GCA_004027915.1 Capromys pilorides
TTTTTTTTTGTCTTTTTGAGAAAGGGTCTCCCTATGCAGTCCAGGCTGGCCTTGAGCTCACTTTTGTAGCCCAGGCTGCTCTCGAACTCGCACTGATCCTCCTGCCTCAGCCTCCCAAGTGCTGGGATTACAGGCGTGTGCCACCACCCCCAGCTTGGAATCCTTTGTTGCTCAGCAGCCTTCCTGCGTGGAGCCTGGAATGTCAGCATACTTTAGCCTCACCTCCCTGGGTGTCTTTGGAATCCTTCTTGAGGGGATGGACGGAGCTGATGGTGGCCGAGGAGGGTTTGTGTGCCCCTGGCTCTGCCGGACACTTCAGGCACATGGTCAAGGCCCTCCAGGGGGCAGGGGCTGTCATCTTTGTTGTCCAGTGAAGAACCTGAAGTGCAGAGAAGTGAGGGATTCCTCCAAGCTTGGGAAGGTAGCCTGAGTTTGGACAGCACCCTTAGGTGCCACATGCCATGTGATGGTTGACCCTTTGGAGATTGTCCAGTCAGGTGTGATGTCACCTGCCATGATGAGTATGAGTAGTAAAACATGCTTTTTTGGGGGGTTTTGAGGCAGAGTTTTGCTATACAGTTCAGGCTGGCCTTGAACTCACTCTGCAGCCTACGCTGGCCTTGAACTTGAGGCAGTCCTCCTGACTCAGCCTGGGGTTACAGGTGTGTACTACCATGCCCAATAATATGTACTTTTTATTTTTTTGTTTTTGTTTTTGTTTGCAGGACTGGGGTTTGAACTCACATCCTTGCACTTGCCAGGCAGGCACTTGTGCCATGGAGCTATCTTCCTGGCCCCGATATGTACTTTAAAAAAATTATATATATATATATATATATATATATATATATATATTTGGTACAGGGTTTCACTGTTCAGCTTGAACTTATAGTGATCCTCCTGTTTTCAACCTCCTCAGTGCTGGGATTACAGGAATGGGCGCCATGCCTGGACTCATTTGCTGGCTCAGGGTGCCCCAGGGGTGGAGCTGGATTGAACCCTGGTCCCTGTGCTTCCCAAAGCAGGTGCTTAGTCTGCTGAGCTATCTCACCGGCCCTTGTGCTTATTTTTATTTTATGTATTTATTTTTGCGGTACCAGGGATTGAACTCAGGACCTTGCGCTTTCCAGGCAAGCACTTATTCTACTGAGCTGTCTCCCTGGCCCTGTGCTTATTTTTAAAACCAGAGATGTGTCTAAAGTCGAAGTCAATCATTCTTCCTATGCCCCCGCACTCGTACTCAGGAGCAATCACTTTCAGCGGGGAGTGCGCATCATCCTGGTAGGCTCCTAGGCACATAGAAACGGCATGTTTTTCGGGTGAGGGCCGTATGTATGTTCTAGGATGAGTACCTCACTCAGGAGCTGGGTGTGGTGCTCCTTCTGGGTACGTGTGTGACCCATGGTGGTCTACCTGGCACCCAGGGACGCACCTCGTGTTCAGCTGCAGTGTTTCTGTTTCTCTGCCCAGAGCTTTAAGTTCTTCACAACAGCCCCGCCCGCTTCTCTCCTTTTCTCCATCTCATGCTTGGATTCTGTCCCAGTCCCCTCACAGGGATCCCTGCTCTCCCCTGGGCCTGTCCTCTGCCTCATTTGGGCTTTTGCCGGTACAAGAGGGGTCCTATGACTCTGCCACCACCCCGGCCCGCCCCGAGGGCTCCTTTCCTCCTCACTCCCCATCTGCCCTGCTCCAGCCAGGCCGGCCTCCCTGCTGTCCTGTGATTGGCCAGGCCTGGTGCAGCTCCATGCTTCTGCAGTGGCTCCCTCGCTCCTGTGGCTCCCAGTTTTGCTCACCTGTCATCGTAAGCCCTTCTCAGTGCGCTGCAGATGACATAGTTTCCTAGGATGAGGCTTAAGACTCAAGTTCTCAGGCAGACCAAGTGAAAGCCAGGATTAGATTTACGGAGTAACCAATCAGAGGATCCAAATTACAGGAGGAAAAAGGCAAACACACTTCATCGATCTTTGTCGCCATAGACCCAGACCCTAGTGGGTCCCGGACTGTCGGCAGAGCGGCTCCTTTGAGAAGTTAGGAAGGGTGGGGTATGGCAGAGAGTGTGGGGTATGGATTAACCTGTGGATAGGGGAGGACTCTGGAAAGATCACAAGGTCATAGATGTAGCTCTGGAGGAGGACATGAAGATGGCGTTGAAGGAGGTGCAGGTAGGTTACCAAGGTGGCTGCTGTTACCTGAGGGGAGGGTGGGCCTGAGGGAGAGATGGGGTCCAGGCAAACAAGTCTGTGTGGGATGGCAGCGTATCAGGAGATAGGGACTCCGCTTGCCTCCCGAAGGCCCTGGGGAAGTGGTCTCCATGGAAAGTCAGATTTCATTCTGTGGAGAAACTGATAATGGGGTGGGGGCTTCTCTGCTGAGAAACCTGAAGATCTTTGTCCTGGGGAGCTAGGAATCTTAAAATTTCGGTCAGGTGTGGTGGTGTACCCCTATAATCCCAGCACTTGGGAGGCTAAGGCAGGAGGATTCCTGTGAGTTTGAGGCCAGCCTGGGCTGAATAGTGAGGAGACCCTATCTAAAAAGAAAAAGAAATCCTACTAGAAAATGGCAAATATCCTTAAGAATATTTCTAGCATTTTGTACTCATTTTTCTTCACAGTTTACCAGTTTATGTTTAATCGACATCTGATAGAAATAAAATCATTGCAGTTTTCCTCCTGTACACTTAATCATGCTGCACGTGTCTTAGCTGGTTGCCACCTCCCAGCTCTGAGGGAAAACATCTTTGCCTCTTGTTCCACCCCACTTTCCATGAGCCAGCCGAGGACCCGGATCCAGGACATTTGTGGCTGGATTCCCCCACTCTGCTTCCCTTCTGGACAGCAGGCCCTTGGCATGGATGTTGGCATTGCCCAGGGCACTGGTGGCTGCCACCAGGCGGAGGATCCACCTTTGGGTGGTTTCTTCCCTGTGGATACCAACAAGGCTTCCAGCGAGGACTGCTGGACCTCTTGAGAGATTGCTCCGGAGGTTCTATTCTTACACCTATTTCTGGCGCACCAGATTTACTCACAGGTGAACGAGATTACACCCAGGACGGTGCTTACCCCATTGCTGGTTGCAGGAGGTGGTTTCTGTGTTTGTCCAAGGCGTCCTCTGCAGTGCAGGGCCACGCTGCACGCCCAGTCAGTCGCATGAGTGTTGCTGGCCGCCTACCCATCTATCAGAGCCGTTGCTGTCTCTGAAGGAGTCGCCAAAGAGGCAAGGCCGTGAATCACAGCGCCAGAGCTGCTCATAATTGCCTTATATGTGTTTTCCGTTCTCACATTTAAAACTGTTTACTGCTGGGAACAGATGTTAAATTCAGGACGCTTGTCAATTGTTGGCGCTATACAGAAAAAAAGATGCTTAAAATTAGAACCCTGATTGAATTTTAAGTACGGTGATCACAATAGTTGGAAGGGAATAATTGAAACAGTAAACAGTTTATTGTGGAAGATGGGAATAAGCAATGGGAAGAAAAAGTGCACTTGAATTTGAAGGCTCACAATCCGGAAGTATAATAGGTATTCGCTAGTGATGATTAAGTTAATTAATACTCAGTTGTAGTAGAAACTCTTTGGCCATACTTAAGGACCACCAATACCTAATGCGTTCATTTGTATCATGATAATTATAAGACCATCACAGTATTGCACACTCATTGTGGGCCAAGGTATTGATTGGACTTGACCCTTTACATATGAGATTGATGTTTAACTATTTGGTTATTTTCCAGGGCCAGGAAGAAATGTTAGCTTTGGCCAGTTCAAAAAATTCGATAAAATTATATAACATATAATTTGCCACTTTGGATTTTTTTTTTTTTTTTTTTTAGCAAGCTGGTCTCACTGTGTTGCCCAGGCTAGTCTCAAACTTGAGAACTCGGGAATTGTCCCATCTCAGCCTCCTGAATAGCTGGGACTACAGATGTGAACCACCATGCCCTGCTGAGATAGAGTTCAGTTTTGTTTGAGACAGGGTCTCACTATGTAGTCCAGCCCAGGCTGGCCTCGAATTTATGATCCTCCTGTCTCACTCTGCTGTGTGCTGGGGAAGACATGTGCTGTGAGACGGACATTTTAAGCACAGAATTCAGTGCATTAGCTTCTATCCTAGTATGCAACTCTCTCTGCCACCCATCTCCGGACATTTACATCACCCTGAACAGAAAGGCTCACACATTAAATAGTGAGTTTCCACAATCCTCTTCCGGCTCCCCTGAAGCCTTTATTGTCCTTTCTGCTTCTCTAAGTTTGCCTTGTTCAGAGTTTCTAGGACTAGTGTCCTGCACCATGCCTCTTTCCTGGCTCTAAAACCTCTTGCCATGACCAGCTCAGCTGTCCACATTGTGACCCTTTATGGAGCACAGCACTGGGCACCTGGCCTGAGGCACCTCTGGCCCTGCTGAGGGTACAGAAAAGCAGTTGTCATCAGAAAAGCCTGGTGCTCAGCCTCCGAGCTGTGGTTGACCTGTCTCCCCTGCAGACCACATGCAGGCTCCCGGTCCTGTCAGGGGTTGGGGGACCTGCCCTGCGGAGGTCACGTCCCTCCCATGGCTCAGGCTAGTGGCAGCAGCTGCCTCCTTTCATCCTCTGAATGAGCCCTAGCCGATCCCCAGGCCTGCCGATGCTCTGGTCCCCTTTCCACAAATACTGGCCACCCGCGCTCTCTTTTGCCTTGAACAATGATCAGTGCTTTAGTTCTCAGCTTAGAAGTCCCCCTAGGAGGCTTCCCCTGGTTTCACCAGGTTCCCTGTCCTCTGCCAGGTCTGGCATCCACTGTCCTCCTAGCATACCCCGTGGCCTGCTGTTCATGTGTCACTGACTGCAGCAACCCTGACACCAGCACTGTGCCTGGCACAGAGCTGATTTCTGATGTAAGTGTGTGTTGCGCCCCTCCACAGTTCCCTTGCTCCGGACACAATCACAGCATGCTCTGCTGTCACCATCTGCTTCGACTGGCATGTGCCATGGCTTTTCCCTGGTGCCTGTGCTCAAAGGTCCGTCCAGGACATGCACTCGGCAGGGTGGGCATGCGTGGAGGGTGGCTATGCCAGTGAGTTTTCTGTTGTTGTGGCAAAACACCTGAGAAGAACAACTTTAAGGAGGAAAGTTATGTTTGGACTCATTTTTCAGGGTGTTCAGTTAGTGGTCGCCTGGAGCCATTGTTTTCAGGCCCTGGATGAGGTAGGAACATCACAGTGGAAGGGCGGCAGGGAGGAAAGCTGCACAGTGCAGGGCCTCCAAGGGGTCGGGGAGCCAGGAGGAAGGGAGGATGAATATGCTGCTGGGCTTCATCTCTCCCCTGCTGTTGTTCTAGCCAGCCTCACACCCTACCCGATGCGCCTTCAGGGCGCGTCTCCCCAGTAGCTTGCTGCCCTACAGGACGGTCATCTCCGGAAATGCCCTCACAGACACACCTCATTGCTCTCCCCAGGACTTTATCTAAGCAAGGTGACCAGCAAGACTGAGCATCACCATGGGAGGGAAAGGACAGACGGGATGCCGCGGCCTCGAGGGTCCCACCCCCAGCCTGGACTGCTGCTGCTCCTGCTCGGGACCGCGCCTGCATCGCCGGAGGGAGAGCGGTGTTGCACTGTGTCCACGTGGCTGTGTGTTGTAGCTCTGGTGAGATCAGCTCAAGACTCAGCTTCCCTATCTGCTGCTCTCCCCGAGCAGGAATTCCGAGCTGCATGTGGGAACTGTGAATGTCACAGTCCGGCTTGCCTCCTGTGGCTGTCGCTGGTGGACTGTGAGCAGAGAGAATTTTAATTTTCCGAAACCGGCAAGTGTAATTTCAGTTGTAAGAGAGCCAGAGATATCTTGGTTCTGCCCTGTTCTCTGCTTTGAGTGGTGGGTGAGAGGACAATTACGTAAATACTGCCAGGCATGGGTCTCGTGGGAGGAAGTTCAGGAAACCCCAGGAGCGCGAGATCTCCTGGGAAAGCCTTGGCGGAGTTCCAGTCTTTGCGTTGGACGGGGAAGAAGTGTGGCCAGGAAAGCACATTGTGTTAGCGGGGGAGTGATGCTGGACTTGGGAAGGCCCCGGCCCTCAGGTCTCCTTTCGCCCTGTGAGTCTTGCTTGAATGTACCTGGGCAGCGGCTGCGTGGGTAGCAGTCAGGGATGAGGGCGGAGCTAGATCTAAGGCCAGGTTCCTAGCTCTGTGACGCTGGACTTGCCGCTTAGCCTTCTGGGGCTGCAGCTTTCGCTTCTGTAGACCAAGGATGAAATCACCGCCACTTGGCTGGTGAAAACACAGTGAGGTAAAGCGAGTGCTCATCATTAGAGCTGGCACGACACAAATGCTAAATGCACGGTGGGAATAGTGTTAGTTCCATTATTATTTAGACTTGCTGATACACACTGTGGTCTCTCCGCGTGCTACTAGGCAGATTTTGTCTGTATTCTGTCTTTTTCCCAGAGTAGAACCATCAGTGACTCTGGGGTTGGGCACGTTGGCACACGCTTATAATCCCAGCATTCAGGAAGCTGAGGCAAGAGGATCCGCGTGAATTTAGGCCAACCTGGGCTATACAGTGAGCCTGAATTGCATAGAGAGGCCCTGGCACAAACAAACAAAAAGATTCCGAATCCAGTTTATTCTGGGATCCGACAAAAACACTGAGGGTGTGTTCTAGCCAGCTGTGTGTCTCCATGCTTGAAGAGGAAGGCGGTTTTCTATCCAGGTTATGCCTCTAATCTGCCCATGAAAGAAAAACAAATGTCTGACAGAGTTCAGGATCCTCCAGGTGACTGGAGCTTCTTATAGCAAGTGTGGGTGAGCCCATAGTGTCACCTGTGTGCTCCTTAGCTGGAGAAGCCAGCTTGCGCTGTGCACCTACAGGGAGTGTGTGTGTGTACTTGCAGTATTCAGCCATGGAGGCCTTGCTGTGTTGGGTGGGGGCCTGGGATTGGCCCAGCTGCCTAATGTTAGCTAAAGCTGCTGCTGTGACAGATGTTCTTTTGCTTAGAGATTCATTTTGGAGTATTTACTACAAAAAACTTGAGGTAAGCAGAAAGTGCTTCAAGATTCATACTCTACATAAAGTCTCTTTATTAGCAATCTTGTTTAATGGGCGGATCATCCAGAGTCCTGGAGACAATCATCTGCTACCCACAGAACACATTTTATCAGATAATAGTGTGCGACATGGTGGGACTGCAGCCCCGGGAGATCCGGGGTTATTCGTGAAGCTCCAAGAATCTAGCAAAGTTGTGTTTTAGTGCCTCAAATTCCCCTCTGCTTTCCACTCTATCTCAAGGCTGCTGCTGTTTGTGGCACACAAACAAGATCATGGGGTAAGAGGGAGGTGGAGGGGAAGAACAACCAAATGCTCTCAGAAGTTGGGCAGTGTTGCTTGTGTGACCTGGCTCCTTTGATGATCAGCCTCATAACCATGTTAGTACCTTTTGTGGCACTCGGTACCCAAAGTTCCCTCCTGACTCTGGGGTGCAGAGAAGACCTTATTTTTGATGGAAGAATGGAAGATCAACTCAGCACTGACCTGGCCTTTACAGAAGTGCTTTGAGTTCTCAAGTCTTTTCGTTTATCTGTGAGGACACCTAGGGTTGGTTCTAAATCACCCTGGAGGAGAGGCCTAGCCCCTGTGGGGCTAGGAAGTGTCAGGGCAAGGTAGTGCGAAGCAAGCTCCCCTCCTGTTCTGCCTTCTGGGCCCTTACTGTCTTGTACAGGAATTTTGTTCTTCAGAAGTCTTGGAGAAGGCAGGGGGTGCCTGGCAATGTGGCTGGAATGTCCATCTTTTTCATAAATATTTTCTCTCCACAAGTCACCACAACCTAGTTTGCTGGTCTACCTGAGAATTATTTTGTCTTTGTTTTTTTCTGGAATACTGTTTCCCTTCCAAAGCTTCAGGTAGCTGATTTTCTTAAAACAAATGAAGAAAAAAGCTAACCAGAATGAGTCAAAGTAGCAAAGATATTGAACAGTAAGATCTTACCTAGTTTATCCAGCTTTTCAAAATCTTATTTACCTTGAATATCATTCTCATATTTCTTCTCATTCTTCCTGTGTATTCATACATCAAATCAACATGCTGTGACTTGCTCTAGTAAAGTGGAGCTGAAGGTCAGCAATCCAATCACCTGGTAGCCACAGGGACACTTTTTTGTGTAACACTTGACTGGTTAACAGATGGAATTGGATTATGGAATCTATCAGAGCCCACAGTGGTCTTCACCACAATTCTCTCAATAGAAGCATGGCTGCTCATCTGTAAAGCCCCCACCTATCTTCTGTGGTTCCCTCAGGCATATTCTGGGAGTTGAGGAGCTGGTGGGCCCTGTGCGCACCTGGCTTTCCATTCCCCTGTGTCACAGTTTTCTTCTTGTTGTCAAGAGTCTATTCTCATCTTTAGTGTGAGATGCGAGCTTAGCAAGGCTAGGGCAGTGCAGCTCATTGCAGGCCTGGGAAGAGGCTTTACCCGGTTGTTGGGCTTCCTTTTTCCCTAAAACTCAAGTCTATAGATGTGCACAGCTCCTTGTGTAGGATTTGCAAGGGCACCAGAAAAATCCCTTGTTGCTTAGAAACCCTGCCCCTACCAACAAGCACCCATGTTTAGCGTCTGGGAGCTCTGGCCTGCCTCCCTCCCCACCGTGGGCGTTTCTGTGTAGCTCTGCCCGCAGTACTGATGATGGGCACCACTGACCTCCCTCCAAGGTCAGAGCTGGGCCCCGGGGAGCTGGAGCAGCAGAGGCCCCAAAGCCATGCAGGCCTGGGAGCTTTGTCTCACAGTGATGCTGCGCTTGCCAGGCTTGTGCTGAAGGACGTGGTCCCCAAGGTGCAGAGGCTTCCTGAGGCCCCGCGGCGTGAACCACTTCCTTTGGGCCTGGTGACTCAGTAAATCTTGGAATGACGAGGCTGAAAAGAAGTTACACATTTGTGTTGTCAGAGGAGTGGGCGTGGGAGCGTCTCTTGGGGTTCTGGATTCTCTATGGAGGCAGTCTGCTTTTCCACCACCTAGCTGACCCATGTTTCCGGTGAACCCTAACCCCAGAGCAGGGAGGGTGATGGCTCGGCCAGAGGTGGGGTGCTATGGAGCCTAAGCTGCTCCCGGTGTCTGCTCCCTACAGTTCCTGTGCCTAGTCTTCTAGAGGCTGGCTCTCTCCTCTTTGGTGTCCTGGCTTCCTGCCAGCTGGTATTGCTTTTGAACTGCCACAGCTCAAAAAGAGGTCTCGGGCCCACCACCCTCCTGCTGTAGGCTTCACTTGGTTCTTCACTTTGTTTCATGGGGCTGACTGGGGCGGAGTCGGGGTCTGTGTCAGAGGGGCTGGGCTTCAGGCAGGGCGCTGGTTTCTGCCCTTGTCTTAGTGACTCATGGGGGGGGGGGGGCAGCTAATGAATCCCAGAGGTGCCGGAGCTTCCAGAGCCAGGGCTTGGGGGAATCTAGAGCTCCTCTGTGGTGGTCCCTTTCCTGTGGTGGCTGGATTATACACTCTGAGTTGAGGTTCTCCAGCTGTTACCTCTTCCAGACTATGAGCCCCACATGCTTGCTCTGCCTCACCCACAAATCTCAGGCTTTTGTGCCTATACCTGAGCACTTCTGGGAGTTAGTGAGATGCCCGGATGGAGGATGTCTGAGGATGCAGGGAGGTATCCCAGCATCTTTCTCTTAAAGGTCAATAAAACTATTCCAGGTAACAAATTATTCCCACAATGCAGAAACTGAAAACCGGGGGGAGCACAGACAACCAAGCCAGAAACTCTTTGGGGGCTCCTGTCTGATGCAGGGGTCATCGGATTTCACCCTTGTGCCATACACAGGCCAGGTTGGCAGACCTGTAAGCAGACCTGCCGGGCCACCTGTGTCCCTTCAGCCAGGAGCCAGGGCTGTCCAATGGGTGAGGATAGGGCCGAGACTCAGCTACTACTTGCAATTTTCAGAAAAATCGATGTAGGTGATAAATTCAGGGGTGAATTGGGGTGATGAAAATGGCCAGGAGCGGACGAGTGTCTTCAAAGGAAATGGAGGCTTTCAGGCAAGGGTTTTATTTTTTAAAAATTAAAAAAATATTTTATTAATTCATGTCTGCAGTAGGCAGTGTTTATAGTTACCTCAGTGAGGAGGTCTGTATGCTTCATACATCTCAATTCCTTTTCATCCGCTCCCCTTTCCCCCCCTCTCCATCTCCTCTCTTGCTTTCTTTTTTTCTGCAGGACTGGGGATTGAACTCTGAACCTTTCACTTGCCAGACAAGTGCCTATTCTACTGAGCTATCTCCCCAGCCCCATCCCCACATTTTCATTTTCTCTTTTAGTTCCCATTTGTGCCACATAATGATGTTGTCATTGCAGGTAGTCGGTACACACAGGACACGTCTTAGCTATTTCTACCTCCCCCTCACCTCTTCTCATCTCCCACCTCCCCCTTGTTCCCCTCCCCATTTGAAAAAGATCCTTCTTCCTGTTTCCTTTTATCTTTTGTTGTGCTCTGTACTTTATTTTTGGTTTTCTGAGGCATGATCTTGCTCTATAGTTCAGCTTGTTTGAAACTCACTAAGTAGCCTACGCTGGCCTCGAACTTGCGGTGATTCCTCTGCCCCTTTATTGTTTATCCTCTGGATTGTTCGCAGGACAAGCCACATGGTATTTAAGCTTATGTGCCGGGTTTATTTTGCTTCGCATTATGTTTTCAAGTTGTGCCCAATTTTTCCACAAATGGCTCAAATCGAGCATCCTTTATAGTGGAGTAATACTTCAGTGTGTGTAAAAACCATATTTTTTTTATCTGTTGATGGACATAGAGGCTGTTTCCAGTATTTAGCTCCTATGACCGTGACTGTGGCTAGGTCACTGTCAGATGATGTCTTTAGCTTTTTCAGGCAGATTCCTAAAAGGGGAATAATAGAGCCAAATGGAACTTTCGTTTTCAGTTTCTTCAGATATCTCTGAACGGATTTCCACAGTGGTTGTACTAGCATACGCTCTCCCCAGAGTTGACGAAGGGTCCTTTTTCCACCACAGCCTCACCAGGAGTTGTTAATATTTAGTTTCTTGATGATTACTTCTTTCTGGGCTAAAACCAAATATCAGATTTTTTTTTTTTTTTAATTGAGCTCAGGACCTCCTGCTTGCCACGCAGCAGTGTTGTTTGCACTGCTCTAGTGGCCAGTGATGTTGAACACTTTTTCGTATATGTATTGGCCCCTTGTACTTCTTTTGAGGCATTTTTCTTCATTTCAGATGGTCATTTTTTTTTTTCCATTTATGTATTTCGTAGCAGTCTCAGTACGCAGCTCGGACTCCTAGTGCTCCTCCTGTTTTCAGCCTCCCCAGTGCTGGGATTCCTGGCATGAGCCACTGTGCCCAGACTCAGTCACCAACTCAGCGTGCCCTGGAGGGCGGGGCTGTTGCGTCATGCGGAACTGGGGATTGAACCTTGGTTCCTGAATCTGCCTAAGCAGGTGATTTAGTCCACGGAGCTATCTGGCTGGCCTTTATTTTATTTTATGGTACCAGGGATTGAACTCAGGGCCCTGTACTTGCCAGGCAAGTGCTTATTCTACTGAGCTTTCTCCCCAGTCTGTGGCTGGCCTTTTTTTAAAAAAATGTATTTAGTACAAGGTCTGCGAGGTCTCACTACACAGACTGAACTCATAGTGATCCTCCTGTTTGAGATGGTCATTTTTGATAGAGCCTTTCATTTGGAGGGGTCTAATTTTTTTGTTTTTTATATATTCTAGATATTAGTCTGAGGAATAACCTGAAACCTTTTCCCCATCCTGTACGTTGTCTCTTCCCTGTTGTTTCCTTTGCATGGATTTCACAGCCATCATTGATGACCACAGGAGGCCAAGAAGCCCGCGCAGCTAGTTTCCCCTGAGCATTGAGCCCTGGCACTGCCTGGAAGGTCCCCGGAGAGGCCTTGGCCAAGGTTGCCCACGTGCTCAGGCTCTTCACGTCAGGCTCCAGGCAGGAGGGAGGCTGGCACCTGAGCCAGCGAGGAAGGGTGTGAGGGACGAGCTTCACTCTGGCTGCCTGCAGTCCGGCCAGAGTCACTTTGGAGAGTGTGCCCTTGACCTTTTTTGCCCCTTCTTTGAATGGTTCTGCCTGGGGCTGGCATCCTGTGAGGCCGGGTGGTACCACAAACAGAATGGGCAGAGGCCCCTGTGCAGGGATCGGCTTTGGGTGGTTATGGAGTAGTGAGACTGAAGGTCCCGTGTTCTGACCACCACGGAGTCCAGCAGGGGCCCCAGAACACAAGCAACTCATTTTTGATGATATATGGTGCTGTTTTACAGTTAGAAAACTGAAAAACTTACACATGTATAAGTTTTATGTTATGATTTAACATTGATTTTATTCATTTAATTTTTAAAATTTATTTTGAAATAAGTAGGTATTCATAAGAAGTTACAAAAAAAAAAAAAAAAAGAAGTTACAAAGATTTCCTTGATGGTCACATGTCATGGAATCACAGTACCACACTAAAACCAGGAAATGGCATTAATGTGGTTGGATAATTCTCCCTCTTCCCCAGTACTAGGGACTGAACCCATGGCAGCATGATCTGAGTGGAATCAGGCCATGTGGGACCTTGCGAGACTGGCTCTTTCTCCTTAGCATGATGTCCTGAGCACCAGCCAATGTAAAGATAAGAAACTAGCATCTTAAAGAAGCGAAGAACAATAAACAAAGCTTAGGGTGGGTTGTAATCTGTTACTTGGAGATTTCAGAAAACTAGGATTTAAAAAGGCGGTAATAGCTTATCCTGACTGATATCTCCGCCCTTACTTGAGACATTGGTGATTATCTCCTCTCCTCCCTGTAATCCTTCTATTTATGACCTAAATAAAAGGAACATGTTTCTGAGGTTCTGGGCTCACTTTGAGAGAGACATATCTCAGTGAGTCCTCTGAGCTACCTTCATCGGGTCTTCTCGTTGTTTCTTTTGGCACACAACCTACAACAAGCCAATGGTTGTGTGTATTAATAGTTTGCTACCGTGATTGGTGGGTGGTGTTCATGCTTTGAGGGCCTGACCGTCTACCTTGTTAAGGGAGGATTTTCCTTCCAGTTTTTGGCTGTGATAAAGAAGTCTGCAATGAATGATCATGCACAAGTGTTATAGTTTTTTTATTGAAGATCGCTGGGTCAACTGCAATTGCTGATCATGTGGTATGTATTTAGTTTCTTTCTTTCTTTCTTTCTTTCTTTCTTTCTTTCTTTCTCTCTGTTTTTGTCTTTTTGAGACAGGGTCTTGCTATGCAGTTCAGGCTGGCCTTGAGCTCACTTTTGTAGCCCAGGCTGGTCTGGAACTCAGACCGATCCTCCTGCCTCAGCCTCCCAAGTGCTGGGATTACAGGCATGCACTACCACGGCCTGACTTCATATTTAGTTTCTAAAGAAATTGCCAAAATCTTGTGCAGAGTGGCTGTCCTATTTTACGTGCCCATCAGCAATACATGAGAGAATTTCTTCCCATCCTTGTTGGCAGTTTGCATTGTCACTGTTTATTTTCCAAGTTCTAATGGGCATGGTGATGGCGTCTGTGACTTGATGCGTGTCCCCTAATGGCTAATGGAGCTGAGCGTCCCACATGCACCTGTTGCCATCTGTGTCTTCTCTCTGATGAAATGTGTCTTATGTCTATTGTGTTTTATCTTGAGGGTTCCTTATTAGTTTGATGGGAGGTGTGATAGGGAAACATAATTTTTTGGGGACTGTTTTTAGTTCCTAATGGATACCAAGAATTGAAATTCCTGATCTTAGAATACTCAGATATGCACAAAATGGCTGTAGTAGTTTGTACATTACTTCCTCTAGCACTTTTCTGGGTACTATTTTTTGTGTATCTTCATAAATATTTTATACTATTAAGCTTTTTGAGGGGTGCCAATTTGATAAGTGATAATAGTTCCAACTCTTTTTATCTGCACTTGTCTGAATATTCTGTCTCAGTTACTCTTCTCTTATTACTGGGACAAATACCTGACACTCAAACTTAGGGAAGGAATGGTTTATTTAGTTCACAGTTACTGGAGGTTTCAAGACACTGCCCCCACTCTAGAGGGCCTGGAGGAGGGGCTGGGGTGCTGCTGTGCTCAGGATGATCCATCCTCCCAAGAGAGGGCACCAGGCGGGGGGTGGGGTGGGATGGGGTGAGACTGCCAGTTTAACGGTTTGCACCTCTGGCCCTGCCCCTCAAGCCCTGCCCATGGTCCTCTGGCCCTGCCCCTCAAGCCCTGCCCATGGTCCTCTGGCCCTGCCCCTCAAGTCACTCACTGCTTCTCCAGCTGCCTTTGCCCCAGGACTTACATGAGGCTTTAGGGGGACAACTACACACAAACCATAGCACTCTGCCCCTGAACCCCTCCCAAGTCTCATGCACATCCCTTTGTCCAAAGGGCATTTTAGCCCATCGCTAAGAGTTGCCAAAGTCCCAACAATTTCAGCATTGCTGAAAAGTCTAAGTCCCAAGTTTCCTCCAAGATCCAAGGCAAACTCTCAACTGTGAGTCCTTGTACAAATGAAAAGTTAACCATATCCAACATTCAAAGGCACAAAATAAATGTTACCATTCCAAAAAGTATACACAGGAGGATACAAACCATTGGGACCAAAACAAGTCCAAAATCCAGAAGGGCAAACATTAAGTCCTGTAGTCCTTGTGGAAAATCCAAAGCAATCTGTGGCAAATTGTGAACTCTGTGTGGCTCTGCTCCTATGGCACTCTTGTTGGTAGCTCCCATAGCTTCTCTCTTAGGCTGGCTTTGCTCCCTCCTTAAAGTTTTCCTTAGATAATTCACAGTCCTGGCTTTTCCAAACTTCTGGGGTTTCCACAGAGTAGGTGTCTCACAGCTTTACACACTGCCCTCCCTGGGGCACATTGCCTGGTCCCTCAGGCCTTCTTCTGAAATCTAGGTAGAAGCCTTCTTAATCTCAGAATTCCTGCATTCTGCATGCATCTAAAACCAACGCCATGTGAATGATGCCAAGACCTGCTGCAAGCTGGAGCAGTAGCCAGGCTTTCCTCTGACTTGGCTGTAGGGGTTGAGTGCTTGGATTGCTGAGCACTCTGACCCTGATTCTGAGAAACAAATTCTCCATGCTGGTGCCTTTCTGGAATCTGGTGTGGCCGCCACCTCCATTCTGGAACCTGGTATGGCCGCTGCCTCCATTTTGGAACTTGGGATTCTGGGGCTTTCTCCTCAAAGCAAGGTCCCTCAGCCTCGTGATTCTGAGGCTGCAAAGGGTGAGAACCTGCCACCTCCTGTGCTGCCCTCAGGACATCTGTTCTATTCCCCTGTTCTTCCTGGGCAATGGAGACCTCAGCTCCATCTTTGCAGTCCACAGCCTCCCTGGTGCTTTCTTTCTGGCCAAACTCACAACATTTTAAATCATTCTGCTGGGCTCTTTGCTCTTCATTCTCAGCATATATTTGACTAAGAACCCCCAGCAATAACCATGCCACTGCCCCAATATTCGACTGCTTTGGGACTTCCTTTGAAAGATTAATCAGTCTTCCAGGTTTAACTTCAGTCTCAGGCAAAGTCTGCGGACACAGACAAAATTCAGACAAGCTTTCCGCTAAGCCAAAACACAAATGATCTGCAGTCCAACAACCAATGCTAGTCCTTCTTTCCAGCAGAAACCTCCCCAGCCTGATCTTTATGGGTCAACTTTCTATCAGTCTTCTGGTCTGAGCTCTGACCAGAATCTCCCCTACAGAACCCCTGAAGCTGTTGCAGTGCTTCTGTTGCAGGCAACATCTCCAAACCTTTCTACCTCTTCCCATCAGCCATTCCCAAAAGCTTGCAATCCACAGGTTTAGCCACAGCAATGACCCTACTTCTCTGGTACCAAATTCTGTTTTATTCAGGGTTTTGCTAGGAACAGATAAGACACAAGATGTACCAGTCCCAGAGTCAGATGAGGAAGTGTGCTGAGAGAGTCTGCACACCACCAGCCGAGGGATTCAGCCCCAAGGTTTTTATACTCACTGCAGTGTTCCATCCCTAATGGTCTCTAACAGTTTCTAATGATCTCTAATGGTCTCTAATGATCTCTAACAGTCAGCTGCTGGGTCTGCAATGGAAGACTGAAGAATCTGTGACAGAAAGCTTAAGGATCCAAGCTGGAGGCTGAAGAGTCTGTGCTGGAAGGCAGCTGACCGTGAAGGCTGAAGTTCGTCTAATGACGTGGAATGCTGAATTCTTCCTCAACCCCTTTTTGTGCTGAGTTTTTCTGGGGCAGGGCCCTCATAGCCCACAGTGTGAAACTGCTAGGCAATGCAGCCAAGTGGATACAATGTGTCGACCACCAGGCATCTAGCCAAGTTGACACAGTGTATCGACCACTACAATTAGTAAGGCTGAGCATGTTTTTGTAAGTCTTTTGGCATTGGACCTACTCTCTTAGGAGTTACGGGCTCACAGTTGGGGCGTAGCTCAGCAGTGGAGAGTTTGCCTGGCACGCTTAGGGCCCTGGGTTAGATCTGTGAAAGAGAAGCAAAAATTAGTTTTAATCCACAGATAATTAATGAATTTTTCTTTATCATCCTTTCAGAAATGGAAAATAATCAAGAAGGCTAATGTCCTTTTGAATACTGTCTCTTAACATATCATCCCAAGTGTACTAACTTCAAGTGACTGTCAGTTGTCCATGAGGTCGGCTGGGAGTTGAGTGACTTGGGCTGACTTCTCGTGCTTTGTGATTGGTTGGTCAGTATGGCCTGGACTGGGGTGACTCTGCCTTTCTGTCCCTGCTGCCATGTCCTCCTGCTAAGGTATCCTGGGAATGTTCTCATCACAGCATGAAAGAGACATACAAGTACTTTTTGAAAAATTTCCTGAGGCCGATTTTGCCCCTGTCCCACCTGCCAAAGCAAGTCACTGTTAGGTTTGTCGGCAGTGTAGTGAGGAGGCAGGGAAGATAAAAGAAGGAAGCCTTTATTTATGTATTTATTTATTTATTTATTTATTGCAGAACTGGGGATTGAACTCAGGCTTTTGTGCTTGCCAGGCAAGTGCTTATTCTACTGAGCTGTCTTCCCAGCCCCTCATTTTTCAACTTTATTTATTTATGTTATGGCCGGCTCAGCCTGCCCTGGGGGTGGGGCTGGCACAGCATGTGGTGCTGGGAATCGAACCATGGTCCCTGTGGTGGCCTAAGCAAGTGCTTTAGACTGCCGAGCTATCTCACAGGCCCCAGGCCCCAAGGAGAAAACCTTTATTAACTCCAAAGACAGGGAGAGGATCTGAGGGAGATGGGCAGGCAGGGAGGGATCCTCTGACCTGAGACAAAGAAAGTTGAGACTTTCATGGACTTTTGCTAGGGGTGGATTCTGAGGGGCAGGTTTAGTGACTCCTAAGGAACTAATTGGCATCTCCCCTGTGTGCATGGGAAAGGTGAGAGGAAACTGTATCCAGGACTGGGTTGGGGAAGAAGGCGCAAGTGATCATTGGGAAGATAAGCTGTTGTTTTAAGGGCTTCAGCCATGTTAGCTGACCACCCTAATAATTCAGCCATTCGTACCAAGGCCAGAACCTCTCAGTCACATTGAGGGGTAGGGCAAGAGGACACTGCTCGAAGGCAGAGCCACATGGAGGCCTAGAACTTGAGGACTGTTAGTGCACTCAGGCTGCTGTGCATAATCCACCCTTTGTCACAAGTAACTGTCTCCCTCCCATGTGCAGTACCCGAAAGATGACCCACAGCCACACCAGTACTGCTGCCTCTGGGATCTCGTGTCTACGTCAGGTCTGCATATGGCTCCTGGGTGCAGTGCTTCTCAGGCTGGGGACCTATGAACTCAAGATAAGTTGCGTCTCCTTGTGTGACATACAGTTGTGGTAGATGGGCCCATTTGCAGAGGGCCCACGTGGCATCACAGTCCAGAGCTGGCCCCAAAGCAAGCTGGGAAGGTGAGTGTTGCCAACCTCTCCAAAGTCTGTGGTAAGTCTTCACTTTTCAATAATTCTTACTTCAGGGATGGCGCATATCTCTTGATTAGCACCATTCTGCTTCACTGAAATTGGCTCTCTAGCCCATTATTCTCCAGAACCCTGACTCCTATGCCCTGAGATGTCTTTCCTTTACCATTACATTTCTTGGCTCCATTTGAAAAGAAAATCGGTTCTTTTAGCAGTTTCACAGCCTTCTTTCTGCCCATAGGGACTTTCTGCATTTGGAAGGATTTTAGCCTACACCGGGGCACTTCTGATGATGCAGCGCTTTCAACAGTGCGTGTAGGAAAAATGTGGGTTTTCTGTGCGTCTGATTCCCTCTAATGCCATTTGCCAAGGGCCGCAGACAGGGTTTAGGAGACAGCCATCTTTTCAGTGCATAATCACTGCAGCCCCAGGCATGTGAGATGCCGTTCTTCAGGTTTCCTGGATTTCTGTTGTACTGTGGAGAGCAGGGGTCAGGCAGGACTGGACAGATGTGTCCACACCTCTGCTTGTGTCAAGCTCTCCCCTCCTGGCTGGCGGAAGCAGTCACACCGCTGAGCCACAGAGCCTGGGCAAGCAGTGTGAAAGGGCATGGACGCAGCGAGGGTTGACAAGTGAAGGGCTTAGTGCAGTCCCTCTGCCGGGAAAACTGATTTTGAAAAGCTGGATGCAATTTCTTGTGTGTGTGCGTGTGTTCATAAATGTGGATGGCACATCATTTGTATCTTGCTATTTTCACTTGATGGTTTTTTTTTTTGGTGATCTATTCCTTTTAACAGCTGTAAGGATTTCCCTGAGTTAACGAATGGTGTGTCTTATTGAGCCACGGCTGAGATGAACATTTAAGTTCTAATTCTTTCCATTGTTACTATGTTTCATATTGTGTAAGACGTACCTTTTCATTTTAACATTTCTGAGAGTTGTGGTGCCTTATAAGTATTGGGAAGTTTATTTTCATCGGCGTATAAAATAGTGATGCATCTTGCAATCAGTATCGTCTTAGGCTGGCTGAAATCGGGAATAAACATTGGTGATCTCCTGCTTCAACTCATCTACAAATTAGCATAACCAGTTATATGGGCGCCATTGCCCTCCTTGCCAGTGACTGATTTGTTTTTAGCGTTTTTGCAGTTTGCCAACATGATAGATGTGAGATTGCATCTCACTGAGGTTCTGAATACGGCTTTCTGAATACTGCTTCCTATTTCTGAGCCATTTAGGCTTTCCTTCTGTGAGCTGTCCATTTGTAGCTATTGCTCAGTTTTTATAGTACATTTTCCCTATTGATTTATAGCACTAACTTATACATTATCAGTGCTAATCTTTCATTAGTGCATTGAAAATACGTGCTCCAGTCTGAAGCTTTGTTTATTGTGTTCCTTATTGTGCAAAGAATTTGAAAGTCAGTCCTTTTTCTTTTTTAAATGGTTTTGGATTTTTGTGTTTTGTTCAAAAATTTCTTCAGCACTATTGCTATTACTTCTAGTAGCTGAAATCACAGTGTTTTGAGCAACTCCTGTGTGGCAGGCACTGTTCTAAGTGTGTTAACTAGTTCACTTCTTACAGTAGCTATTAGTTATTAACTTTGCTTTATACTTAGGAAATTGGAATCATGGAGCCTGTTCTAAGTTGGATAAAGCCAGTTCCCTGCAAAGGGGGTTACATCCTAATTCCTGAGACCCAAGGGTATTATCTCACTTGCCTAGAAGGTGAATGTTTTGCTTTTATGTGACAAAATGTGGGGTAAAGCGCCTGAGATGGGAGCTTGGCCTGGATTGTCTCAGTGTGCCCTAAACGCAGTCACAAGATCAGCATAAGAAGGAGGTAGAGGGGGATACTGCGGGACAGAAGAGGCACCGTGGCCACAGAGGCAAGCACTGTGGTGACGTGGCCACCAGCCAGGGACGCCAGCAGCCACCAGAAGCTGAAAGAGGCCATGGACAGTTAATATTTTTTTTTAATGTGTTTATTGTTGTGGTCATCTTATTTTTCATGAATAATTCATTTTCCAATTAGGCTATCTTCTCCTCTCAGAAATCTTTACATAGGCTAAGTGCATGGTGGTGTATGGAAAATAAATACATTTTCCAGTGTACAACATGACTTTGTGTCTCTTTTGTTTTTATGCCATTCAAACCTCCTCTCTCATATATGTGTATATATATATATATATATATATATATATATATATATATAAAATATTTTAGTGTAGGGTCTACAGGGTCTCACTACACAGGTCAGACTTGTAGTGATCCTCCTCTCAAATCTCTATGTTTTTATTTAGCCAAACTGATCATTTCTTCACTTGTGTATGTAAGTACTGTAATTTAAAAAGATTTCCTCTAAGTTCATGTGTTTGTCTAAAGCTTTGATTTTTGGGGATGCTTAGCTTCTTCCATCTGTTTGGAATTTAGTTCTGAGAATAGCGTGTGTGGAGATAACTGGCTCTTTTCTTCAGAATAGTAAGTCTATTGCTTCAACACCATTAGTAAAAGGTTCCATTTTCCCCAACTGATTTGAAATAGGTCACGGATCCATTCTGAACTCATGATTACATTCCTCCAGTTTATCTTTACTGCCAAACAGTATTCCTGTAGTTGTTTTTTTTTTGCTATTTGGTAAGTCAAGCCCCCCTTTCTTTTTCTTAGATTTCATTTTGATTACTTTTGTGTATTTACATATTCATGTATACTCATAATTACTTTGTGCAAACCCTTGAAGAATTGTATTAGTATTAGGATTGTGTTTTCTGTGAATTTATAGATTATTTGTATGAGAGCTATAGAAATCTTATTGTAATACAATTTCTCTGACTTAAAAATGTGTTTCTGTTTGCAGTCTGGTCACTTAAAATTATCTTTCAGTTAAGTTTTATAGTTGTATTATTTCTTACGCATTCCTTATCAGGTATATTCCAAAGTACATTATGGTACTAATGCCTTTATTTTACTATTATGCATTATAATTGGTCAGTATTGTGTTAGTAGATAAGAATTGTTGAATTTTTACCATATACAACTTTTTTTTTTTTTTGTATTGTAGGGAAGGGTGTACAGGGTGTTCAGGGTCTCACTACTAGATCAGACTCCTAGTGAT
>PVKN010012205.1:0-20977 GCA_004027915.1 Capromys pilorides
AACAGGGCAGGTGAACACAGACGCAAATGACAAATGCTGACGACACACTGCGCTTCACGCAGGCACTTGATCGTTCACACCTTCAAAACTCCGTGCCCGGCTCAGCTCTTGGGCAGGCAAGCACTGTGTCCTCCGGGAGCTGAAATTCTCTGGAGGAAACAGACCGTGGTGTTGAGATCAGGGACTTGCACAGCCACAGGGGCAAAGGGACCATGGGCAACAGCAGAAGGAGAGGGGGTTTCTGGAGCAGGTGGGAGTTGCTATTTGAATAGGGCATCCAGGAGAAGGGCCCCAGAACAGATGATATCTGTTTGAGAGGTCAGGACCCAGGCCAGGAAGACATGTATGAATGGGTGTTCCAGGCAGAGTATAGTCAGTGTCAAGGTCCTGAGACAGGAGAGTGTGAGGCCCTCCAGAAGGTGTGAGAAACAGAGGTTTCCAAGGCTGGAGAGGAGTGATGTAGAAGGGTACTGGGGGGAGAGGGCGCAGAGGTGGCAGGGTCCTACCGGCACGTCTGAGACACGAGTCTCCTTGGCAGATCTGCCATCCTACGTGTGGGCTGGGGGGCGAGTGCCTTGGAGGTCTGGCCCTGGTCCCTGGGATGGCCAGTGAGACTGCTCCTTGTCCCTTCTCCAGTCTGTCCTGCAGCAGCCAGCACAGCCGTCCTTGCTGCTAGGCGGGCCGAGGGCCAACTCCATCATTAGTTACCTGTCCGACAATGACCTTCAGGGCCCTGGCCTGCGGAGCCGGAGTCAGGAGCCCCTGGAGATGGACTCCTTCAGCTCCGAGGACCCCCGAGACACAGAGACCAGCGCCTCAGCATCCACCTTGGATGTGGGCTTCCTGCCTTTGGCCATCGGCCCCGCAGCCTCCTCTGAGGAGGAGGTGCTAGAGGACCGCCCAGCCCTGGGCCCGCTGCCAGCCACAGCCCCGCTGCCAGAAGGCTCCTTTGTGGAGCAGCCGGGTTGGAAGAACTTGGGCACGGAGAGTCCCAGGCTGCCCTGGGGCTCCCCCTTCTACCGTGGCACAGTTGTGAGCAGGCAGAGGGACCTGGGGAAAGGAGAAATGAGGGACAGAGCAGATGCACCGGTGGCAGCCCCTGAGCAGCCTCTGCAGGAGGTCCTGGAGTTACTGAAGTCCACAGGCCCCGCGCAGCCCCAGCTCCGGGAGCTGGAGTACCAGGTTCTTGGCTTCCGGGACCGCCTGAAGGTATGCGTTCCCACTGCGCAGCAGCCCTGCCCTGCTGGGGGTGTGAGCACCAAGAGGGTGCTCTGGGGCCGGCCAGCCCCTGCGGGCATCCTGGCCTCAGCCCCCCACGCGCCGCGTGGGCAGTTTCCCTCTGGACCTCTGTTTCCTCATGTGTCCAAGGGGATGGCGACAGCCCTCCCTGTGCCGGGAGGAGGATGCTGAGGGGAAGCCAGGACTCGCTGGGGGCAGCTTGCTCCTTGTCTAGCCAGGCCTGGGCCCCACCTCGAATCTTCTGACCCAGGTTTGTGGGTTGGAGCTTGGCGTTAACCCAAATTCAGGGCCCAAGCTGGCCCCTTGGAAGGCCCCATGGCCACATGCCTGCCTCATTCATGCACCCCACTCGGAACTTGTCCTCGACAACAGCACATGCCAGGCCCACAGCAGTTCATGACGGTGTGTAGGTGGCAGGTGACCCTCAGAAGCACTGATCCAGCCAGATCATCCTGCGTTTTTCTTTTGTTTATGTAGTTTGAATGTACATAAAATAAAATGTGTGTCACCAGCATCTACTTACATATCAATGGGTTTATAAAACCATTCTGTCAGCTACGTACCGCCACTGAGCTAGGGAGCCAGTCTCTCCTCCAGAGTTAGCTTCAACTGCCTCATCCCCCCTGCTACCTTTGGCATTAGGAATCGGCACAAGCAAAAGAAAGCTTAATTTTTCATTTTACGTCCAGTAACACCAAAAGAATGTTCAGTGTTCGTCACTCTTTAAAAAAGACTTGCCTGGGGCTGGCGAGATGGCTCAGTGGTCTAAAGCGCATGCTTAGGCAAGTTTAGACAATTGCAGTGACCTTGGTTTGATCCCTGGCACGGCATGACAGACTGCACCAGCCCCACCCTCAGGGTAGGCTGAGCCTGCCATAAAAAAAAGACTTGCTTGGAGCTGGGTGTGGTGGCGCAGGCCTGTAATCTGAGCACTCAGGAGGCTGAGGCAGGAGGCTCATTGAGTTCCATTTCAGTCTGGGCTACAAAGTGAGCTCAAGGCCGTCCTGAATTGCACAGCGAGACCCTGTCTTAAAAAGGCAACTAATAAAATAAATAAAAAGCCTTGCCTGAAATTTTTAAGGAAAAAAATCCAAGCAATATGTCATCTTTTTAATACTTTTTCAGTCTTTATGTGGAATAATTTCAGTCAGACACATACAACTTCTATTGCATATTTGAAAAAGTAGTCTCACTTTACATAATCTTAATATCCAAATAATACAATAATTTAAAAAAACCATCTTTTAGGAACTTTTCTTTTTTTTCAAACCAAGCAAGAACATTAAAAATAAGGTTAGGTCCCGGCTTTGAAACCAAAGCCTCCCATATGCCGAGATGTGTCTAAATGCCTCTGTGCGTCTCTGGACAAGCTATAGCTGTGCACACGAGGCCTTGTTCTTCCCAAGTCTGTTTTCTTGGGTTTACCTCCTTAAGGTTAACTTGTGGGCCAAGAAGATAGCTCGGCAGCGCAAGCACCTGCCTGGCAAGGTCCTGAGTTCAATCCTGGGTACTGAAAAAAAAAAAAGTAACACCCAAAACAGTGGTCAAGGCCCTGCCAAGGTCATTTTTAGGAGCTGCAAAGTGGCACAGAACCAAAGCCTTCCAGGGCGCATGCTACCAGCTGAGGTGGGTGAGCCCTGCCTTTCCTATAAGCGAGCGTCCCATTCACGGTCTAGTTAGTGCCACATTTTTGAAATCTCTTGTGCGTTTGGTCAGGGGCTTCACCGTGTGAGCAGCGCCACTGGTGCAGAGCCACGAGCCGGCTGCAGCTCCTGGGCCTGAGTCTAAGGATCCTCCTTTGGGCAGGGGTTCCGGAGCTGCTAGCTGGCGGTCCCAAGTTAATACAGCAGCATCGTCAAGGAAGTTGTCTTTCTTGTTTTTCTAGTGCTGACTTGGGGGTTGGATCCAGAGTTGCTCCATTTAAAAAAATATTTCTTTAAACATTTTGAAATAGGGCCGAACTGAGCTGTTCAGATGAGCCTCAAACTTGCATTCCTCCCGCCTCGACTCCCAAGTGGCTGTGAGTACAGGCATTTGCTATTGCACCTGCTTCACAACGTGCCTTAGCCTGTTCCTGTCCTCTGGAACCACTGGTGGCATATGCTTGACTGTCCCATCGGGGGCCTTGAGCCCTGGCGGTAAAGCCAGCAGTCATTAGCAGGGCCTGGTGGCGCATACCTGCAGTCCCAGCACTTGGGAGGTTGAGGCAGGAGGATCAGTGCGAGTTCGAGATCAGCCTGGGCTACAAAAGTGAGCTCAAGGCCAGCCTGAACTGCATAACAAGACCCTGTCTCAAAAAGACAAAGAAAGAGAGAAAGAAAGAAAGAAAGAAAGAAAGAAAGAAAGAAAGAAAGAAGAAAAGTGGTGGTCACGGGACAATCACGAACTTGGAATGTATTAAACAGAAGCACATGACATTTTATGTTAGTTTGTTGGAGAAAATGCCCAGCAGAGGTCACAGAAAGCTAACCCTGTATTTTTCCTAGGAGAATGATCCAGTGTTTCTAACTTCTTCTCTCTCTGACTTCATAGGATAACAATGATCAATCCATATGCAGACCCACACATTTTTGTTCAGCCTGGCAATGAAATCGCTGTAATCAGTCTTCCTGGTCTCTTGTTGCTTAAGGTTTTTTCTTTGGCCTCAGGTCTTAGGACCCTGGCTGTGGCTCACAGCCTCTGCCTGGGCTGTGTCTCTGGCAGAGTTTGTAAGGGAAGAGGCCAGGCATGCTGAGTCCGGGGAATGTGGCCAGGAAGGGCACTGCCGCGGGAGGTCCTGTCACCTTGGCCATTGGCAGGATGGTGGCCCCGGTGTACCCCTCCTCTTTCCATGCTTCCCTGGGAGGGAAGAATAGTGCACCCCAGGGGCTCAGCTGCCACTTCCCAGCTTCCTGGCTGGGTGGGTATGGCTTGACCTTTACTATAATTTATAATAGTTTAAAATTCAAAGATGATTTGTAAAAACATGGTTTCCCTTAAAACCTCAGATTTCTGGACTAGGAACACCGCACCGTTGGCAGCCTGGTTCCCATGTCCCCAAGACCCCAATGTGGCAGGTGGCAGCTGGCTTCCGTGAGCGAGGCAGCTGGTCTCTCACCTGGTCTCCTCCCTTGTCCCATTCCACGAGTGTCAGGACCCACGGGAGGCTTTTTAGATCTGTGTTCCTAGAGATTCTGCCCCAAGTCTGTCACAGGTCCCTCGGCTGGGACCGCAGGAGGTGCAAGGGCGGCTGGGACAGAGACCTCTGCTGGTGTGCTGTGCTGCAGAACTGGGAACAGGCTGTGCTGAGGTGGGGCGTGGCCTGGCCCGCAGGGGCCCCTAGCCCAGGGCTTCAGTATGGCCGCTTGTCCACAGCCTCGCGGGGCCCGGCCTGACCATGCTTCCTCCGAGAGCCTCATGGAATGCATCCTGGAGAGCTTCGCCTTCCTCCATGCTGACTTCGCTGCTGACCAGCTGTCCTTGTTCGGGGGCTCCCAGGGCCCCCGGTGAGCACACCCTGCGCCCTCGGTCCGCAGGCTTCCACTGCGCCACTTCCCATCAGCCTTCCAGCTCCTCCCCCACCCCATGCCCCTCCCCTGCCCTGCCCTGTCCTGGCACATAGCGGGTCCTCGTAGCTACCAAGGGAATGGCAATGATCTGTTCCCTGCCTCAGGGAATAGGATGGGGCTGGACCTCGACTTCTCCCGCGCACCACAGTGACTTAAGCCTCAGGGACCGCTGTCTGTCTCTCCTGTGATACCAGCCGCCCCACCACACTGGTCCCGAGAGCCTCTGCTGCCCCTGTGTCTGGCAGCATGCGTAGCCTCCACCCACCCTTGCCCCTGGGGGCTGCCAAGCTGTCCCCTTCCTGAATGGCTGACACTGGCTGGGCCTGGGGTTGAGCCCCTGCCCAGCACTTCCCTGACAACTCACGCTCTGAGCTTGGGCTTCCTGTCCCACTGTACAGATGAGTAAACTGAGGCTCAGGGGCAGGGGTGTCCAGGGTCACAGAGTCCAGATCAGGTCCTCCAGGACCCACTGTGTTGCCGCCCTCTCTCTCTCCCTTCTTTTGTTCTTGGTTTTGTCTCCTTTCACTCCTCCTTGGGACCTGAGTTGGCCTCCTTGAGGCGGAGCTTTCCAGAGAGGGGAGGTTCCTCCCACCCTCACAGGGAGCTGAGCTGCTAACTGGAATGGTCTGTTCTCCACCCAACTCAGAAAAGACAGGACGACACCCCCACCACCCTCACTGAGAGCGTCACCCAGGGAGCTCACGGCCGGCACCCCGGAGCTGGACGTGCTCCTCACGGTCCACCTGCAAGTCTGCAAGGCCCTGCTGCAGGTGGCGAGGGCTGGGCCGGGGCTGGAGTCCTCTTAGGCTGGGGCCTGCAAGATAGCGTGAGCAGGACAGGGGCAGGGGCAGGGGCTCGCACCCCGAGAGCTGATGACACGGGCCCCGTGAAGGTGCAGGCCAGGACCTGAGTCACCACATGGTTCTTATTCAAGCCCCAAAACAAGAGCTATGGCGCTGTCATTCACAGATGCCAGAACCCGATCAGAACTGGCTCAGCCAGAGGGACAAAGCACTGGCTTGTGTATTGAAAGCCTCAGAAGTGGGCTCCAGGCCCAGCTGTACCCAGAGGTTCAGATGCCAGCATGACTGGGTCCCTCCCTTGATCTGCTGTGCTCACAGGAAAGCTGGTCCCTCTGGTGGCAAAGGTGGTCCTGGCAACTTACTGCCTTTTTAGATCAGTTTGGTGGAAAGGATCTCGGGTGCCAGTGAGGGGAGCTACTGCTGAGATAGGAGGGTCAGGCTCGGGAGCTGGGGTGCCAGCCTGAGGGCTGGCTGTAGAGGCCGTTTTCACGCTAACCTGAAGCACTGTGGCTACTTCCAGAAACTGGCCACACCTAATTTGTCCAGGATGGTGGAGGACTGCCTGGTAGAAGAGGCCACACAACAGAAGCAGGTTCTGGAGACGCTTTCAGACCTTGATTTCGAGAAGGCCAGCCGGGCAGTGTCCATCGAAGACAGTAAGTAGCTGCCAGCCACCCACTTGGGCTCAGTGAATGGCACAGAGCGGGGAGCCCAGCATCCAAGGAGCAGTCCCTTCCCCCATGCCCAGAGTAGCTGGCAGCTCTGGCTGGGCTGGGGTGGGTCAGAGACCCTGTGGGGGATGTGGCAGCCTCAGGGTGACTCTGCGTGCTCACCTCTCCCTGAGCCTCAGCATCCTCTCGGCATCCTAGGAGGCCACTACCTAGGGCTCAGTGTGTGCCAGGCCATGTTCAGGGTACACAGCTGGTTTTCAAATAAACAGCACCCCTGACCCCAGTTCTGCCTCTGACCCCCACGGGATCCCTCTCAAAGGCCTCTTTCCTCGTCCACGAGGGTCTGGTGACAGCCGCCCCCAGGGCATCTTGGGGCCTACAGACTGTGACCTGGTAAGGTGTTTGGAACCCAAGCTCCTCGCTATACCACCTGGCCATATCGGGAAGGGGCCTTCTGCCCTCTCCACTGGGCTGCTTTCTGAGTCTGGGCTCTCAGTTCTTCCGCAGGCCTCATGCAGGAAGGGCTGCCTGAAGCTGTGGCGGGCATGCACCGAGCCTGGCGGTGTCCTGGCCTGCCCTGCCCTGAGGCTCCTGAGCCAGCTCAAGAAAATGTTCCTGCACAGAGTCCGCGGGAAATACCCAGGGCAGCTGGAAATAGGTAGCTCTCCCTCCTCCTGTCCTGTCCAAGAAGGGATGTGTGGGGCCCCAGCTTTCCCTCATGACGTCTCCCTCTGGCCAGTGTGCCGCAGGCTACTGGAGCAGGTGGTCACCTGCAGCGGGCTGCTCCCTGCAGCTAGGATCCCTGAGGAACAGACGGTCACCTGGTTCCAGTTTCACCGCTACCTGCAGAGGCAGAGCGTCTCAGACCTGGAGAAGCACTTCTTGCAGCTCACTAAGGAAGGTGGGGCCCAGCTGGTGGCTGTGTGCTCACTGCGCAGGGGCAGCTCAGGCATGTCCTCGGGCCCCACTCCTGCACGCCAGGCAGTCTGAGCCTCCATGTCTTCCTCTCCAGCTGTTGTTTTGAGAACTCAGATTTAAGAAGATTCCATATTCAGGGCCAGGGAGATAGCTCAGTAGAATAAGCACTTGCCTGGTAAGCACAAGGTCCTCAGTTCAATCTCTGATACCACAAAAAAAAAAAAAAAAAAAAAAGATTCCATATTCAGCTGATATAGGGGAATGAACTCCAAGGGGAGCTGGCTTTAAAAGCACAAGGGGAAAAAGAAGTTAGGACAAGTACACAAAAACCACACCTGCAATTCCAGGTACTCAGGAGGCTGAGGCAGGAGGATTGTGGATTATGAGTTCAGGGCCCGCCTGGATAACTTAGTGAGACCCTGTCCCTAAGCCCCCTGAAAGAGACATAGCCAGAGTTGGGTAGGAACGTGATGTGTGGCTGGCCATAGTCCTCAGAAGTTTGGGCTGCAGTCTTAGAGATTTTCAGATGTATCTGAGCTAGAAAGCCTCTCTGATTCTGGGAGGTACCCTCTGACCCCAGTCAAGATGGCCTGGTGACCTCCCTTGCCCATCCTGGGAGCTTCTTTGCAGACTGCAGCAACTGAACTGCCCCACCCTGGGATGGGGCACAAGCCATTTCCTCCTTATCTTCCAGTCACGCTTATCGAGGAGCTGCACTGCACTGGGCAGGTCAAGGCCATCAGGAAGCTGCAGGGGAAGCGGCTGGGCCAGCTCCAGCCCCTGCCACAGACCCTGCGTGCCTGGGCACTGCTGCAGCTGGACGGGCCCTCCAGGGTATGCAAGGCAGCCAGCTCACGCCTGGCCACTGCGGCAAGGAACCGAAGCTTTCGGGAAAAGGTACAGCATCCAGAGTAGGAGCAGGCCCTGCCCTCGGGGAGAATGTCAGGAGTCAGTGTGCTACACGGACAAAGAGTGGGTGGCTGTGGCTGCAACTGCTGAGGCAGATTTGGGGTTAGGGATCTGACAGCCCCTGAGAAGGGAAGCGAAGGGGGAGTGGAGCCACACTGTGCGCCTTGGGCTCAGGTCTGGACTTCAGAGAAAATCGCCAGCATCGTTGCTGACTCACCTTGGGGTGATATCTAAATACTTGGACACTTCTGAACACGCGCATGTACACACACACACACACACACACACACACGTGCATGTGAAGACAGAATGGCACAAGGAATCACATGTACCAGCTGTCTAACCTCTATCCATCCATCCACCCACCCATCCATCCATCCATCCATCCATCCATCCATCCATCATCTATCCATCCACCCACCCATCCACTCAGGCACCCATCCACCCGTCCACCCATCCATCCATCCATCCATCCAACATCCACCCACCCATCCATCCACCCACTCATCCATCCATCCATCATCTATCCATCTACCCACTCATCCACCCATGCACCCATGCACCCATTCATCTACCCATCCATTTATCCATCCATCCATCCATCCATCCCCACTCCATGATATTTTGAAGCAGTCTTAGATATCCTATTTAATTTGTAGTCAATTGTACATGTGAGTCAGAAGATGAGAATTCACTTAAAAATCCTTAACTACAATACTATGATCCCATCAAAAAAGATGAACCGTTAACTCTTTAGCATCATATAGCTGATGGTCACATTTCCGACTCTCCAATATCATGGTGACTTTTTCTTTTTGCTAAACAGAATTGCAGAGGCATACATAGTGACTGGCTGATGTCTTTTCAATTTCATTCGAGCAGAAGGTTCTAGCTTTCTTCCCCTTGCAACCCCAGTTGGAGAGACTGCACTGCCCTCTGAGATTTTGGCTCTGCTGAGTGCCTGCTGGAATAGAATATGTTACTCTGTCTTCTGCGGCTCCTAAAAGTGAGCAAGTCAGCAGCTGGCTTTATAGGCTCCACTGGTACAGTTTATTTTGTGCACATCTTATATAGTGACAAAGGCCTCGCCATGGAAGCCCCAGGTGACGCGAGTTGGGAGGCTGTTTCCTTAGCAGTAGATGCACCAGGCAGACATGTGACATTCCCATATGGCTGTCCCAAGGGTTCTGTCCAGTGCCCTGCCCTGGGATCCTGGAGCCTTAGCCCAGCCTCGTGCATGCTAAGCACATGCTCTCCCACGGAGCTATACCTCAGCCCTACAGGTTTTTAAAGAGCAGTAACCTGCAGCTGCAAGGGCAGACGGGTCCCTCAGCTCCACTGTGCCTGGCCCTCTGCCCTCACTGCTGCAGTGGACGACGTGGCTACCCCTAGGTTCTCGGACACTGGGTTCCCCACGGGCAGGCACATCTCCCCCTGCTCTGAACCTGACAAGCGAAGAAACAGGCTCCGGTTTCACCATTAGTTGTGTGTTTAGGTCCAAAGAAGTGCTGTGACATGGCTGTGGCTGGCTGACGGAGGTGGGGTCAGAGTCAGGACCAGGACAGGGGGACAAGGACAGGACCTCCTGGCTTCTGGCCAGTGCTCCGGCCTCGCCCACTCTGAGCTCACGAGGAAAACCTTCCTGTGCGTTCAGTTCTCCTCTTGTTGGGCGCTGCCTGTGTGGCTTCTCTGATGGAGCTTTTTATAGGACAGCGATTTGAGAAAGGCTTTCTGAGACACTGTCAGATAAAAGGAGCTTTCTCTGTTTTATTTCCACCGCCCCAAATCGGTGCGGGCACTGAATGCAACCCTGTGGCACACATCTGGCGTGTGCGCCCCTGCCTGGAGACTGCAGTCCTGTCCCTGGTCTTGCTTAGGGTTGAGAGCTGGGTCCTTTCCACCGGCTCTGCCCTCCTGGCGCGGCGCCTTCACCCCAGCCCTTCCCTCCCAGGCCCTGCTGTTTTACACGGATGCCCTGATGGATGGTGACCCCAAGCTCCAGCGGGCCGCGTGCATGGCGCTCCAGCAGCTGCAGGTGAGCACAGCGAGTCCTCGTGGTGGCTGATGGGCGCCTGCTCAGGGTCAGTGCTGAAGTAACTACGCACCTTGGGGACCCAAAGAGGAGAGGATGACGGCGGATAAGGGGTGGAGCAGCGGTCCGCCCCCCAACAGACTCCCACTGCAGAGGCCCCCTATACCCACTGAGCATCTGCTCAACTCTGGGGGGCCACGCAGGTGGCCCCAGGGACTCACTTCCAAGCTCTTGGGTTCCAGGGTTTACAATTCTCAGCATACTCCAGGAACACCAGACTCACTGGGAAAGAGAAAAGAATGCAAAATATAGGGATGCACTTAGCAGAAACAACCTTGGCATGCTGGCATATTTCTCTTTTGTGGGAGTATGTGAACATTTAAAATTACTGATCATATGAAACATAGTTTAAGCCAGGTGTGGTGGAGTATACTTGTAACCCCAGCATTCTAAGAAGCTGAGACAGGAGAATCCCAAGTTAAAACTTTACGAGGGAAATATACTGACTTAGCAAGACCTTGTCTCAAAAGATGAAGGGGGGCTAGCTCAGTATGAGGTTTCTTTTTTTTTTTTTTTTGGTGGTACTGGGGATTGAATTCAGGACCTTGTGCTTGCCAGGCAGGCACTTCAGTATGAGATTTCACATACACACACACACACACACACACACACACACACACACATACACACACACATACGTTTAGCAAGTGAATAAAATATTTTTGTGTTAGACCAGAAGAACTCTAGAGTTCTTCACAGAGTCTTATCAAACCCTAAATTAACCTACTTACCCACTCAAAAAATATAGGGTTTTTACCCATTCTAAAAAGCATAATGTCACTGTGTATTTTTATGCATAAAGTTTTCAAAAAAACCCTCCTGAGTTCTGGATTTCTGCCCTAGGCAGGACCCCTCTCTTGTCTGTCCATGGCCAGACCGCATGAGCCACTTCAGGACCCCTCGGGGCTCCCACGAGCACTCCCAGAGACAACCCCTCTCCTGCTACCTCGCCTACAGTTGGCAGCCACATCCTAAGACACCACCCCTACTCACTGAGAGGTGGCTCAGTAGACAGCATGGCCTCACCCCACTCCCTCTGGAGGACAGCCCAGGGGGAGCACCTGGTTAGGGCCACGCCCAGCAGGAGGCCAGGCCTTCAAGAGGCGTGGGTGAGTGGGGAGGTGTAGGCAGGGGGAAGCCAGGAGGAAGCAGCAGGGTCCAGCAGGAAGCCCGGCACATTTCAACGTGGGCCTTTTGAAGGAGGGTGTCCATTAAGACGGCCTTGCTTGCTAGGTGTCAGGCTACAGACGCATGGCCAGAGGTGCTTCTGTGGCCGAGACCACAAGTGGGCCAGTCTCACAGGGCTGACAGAAGTGCTTCCTGCCTCTACTTCCCCCCTTCCCTCCCGTTCTTCTGTGGTGCTGGGATGAGGCCCAGGGCCTTGTATGTGGTAGGCAAGCACCGTAGCACGAACCCACACTCTAGACCCACTACTTGTTATGTAAAACGTCCCCTGCTGGAGCTTTATTTTCTTTGTTTTTTTTTAAACTAGGATTTATTTATTTTTTTTAAATAATTTTCAGACATTTTATTTATTTATTTGTTTATTTATTTATTTATTTATTTATTTTAATGGCTGGCTCAGCCTGCCCTGGGGGTGGGGCTGGCACATCATGTGGTGCCGGGGATCGAACTGCAGTCCCTGAAGTTGCCTAAGCTTTCCTAAGTAGGCGCTTTAGATCGCTGAACCATCTTGCCAGCCCTGGAGCTTTATTTTCTTAACCTCACGCAGGGCATCGAAAGCATTGACCAGATCACCAGCCTGTGCCAGTCTGACCTGGAGGCCGTGCGAGCAGCGGCCCGGGAAGCCACTCTGTCCTTTGGTAAAGTAGAACATTGCAGTCTCCTATAGTGCAGTGGGGTCCCTGGGGTTCTTAGTGGAGGCCACCTGCAGCCCTCAGACCTCAAACAGCTGTTGCAGGCCCTGTGCACGGTCACCTTCCACACTCAGCAACGCCCACCTGAGGCAGTTTTCTCCCACAGCAGCACAGCAGAGTGCCTCCTCCTTCTGCGCCGTCAGCGTGGTGCTCAGTTCACACACCCCCCGGAGGCAAGGGCCACAGCAGGGCCAGAATTTGGCCAACTTTGTCCCAGACAGACTCTTGTCACTGGTGTGGCTCAGTCCACGGGTTGCCAGGTGGGAGCTCCCCTGAGGTTCCCTCAGTGACCTTTTACAGAGACCCCCAAACACCCACGCTAAGTATGGCCTGGCAGGGCAGGACACTGAGGCGGGAGATAATCTGGACAGAGTGGCTCTTTTTGTATTTCAGGAGAAAAAGGACGCTTAGCCTTTGAGAAGATGGACAAACTTCATGCAGAACAAAGAGAAGGCTTTTGCCAGGAGGCAGATGTTGAAATCACAATATTCTAGAAAGCCTCAGTGGCTGAGCCCAAATCTGGTGGGCAGAATCTCTTTGCTGCTGTCCAGCCCCGGCGCCATGCTGAGGTTTGGGTGGGGCGTGCTGGGCACTCCCCAAGTGGGAGCAGGCCAGAGCCCAGAGCGCACCCCATGGCGCTGGGCACACGTGGCGCCGCTGGGAAGCACAAGCAGGGCACATTTGGCACTTTGCAGGCCGAAGCCCTGTGCTGAGGCATCTGCCCTGCCTCAGGATACAGAGCTGGCGCCACCAGCCAGCCACGCACACAGGGCTGTGGCCGTGGGGTGCGCGTGTGCCTCTGTGCGCTGGCCGCTCTGCTCCTGGACCCATAAATCCCGGCGCCAGGGAGGTGGGCTGCTGGCCCAGCTGGCAGAAGACTCAAGTGGCCGAGTCATTTCAATAGCGGCTCTGTCACCCTGCGAGCTACACCACGTGGGAGGCTCAGAGCCAGGGCTTCTCCAAGCCACCCCCAACCCGAGCGGCAGCCTAAACGCCACTAGGGCTGGACAATAGCTGGCCGGCTGCGAGCCTCATCTTCCCATCTGAGAGCACAAGGATGACAAGACCCTGGCCCAGGAGCCTGGCCCGTCAGGGCCATGGCCATACACATCAAAATGGAATCCAGCTTCAGAAACCCGTCAACGGATGGCCAATTAAATAAACCACTCCAGTAGCCAGGGCTGGCTTGAAGCAAGATTCCACAGAAGAGCATGTTGCTTCAGAAGAAATTTGTTTCCTATTTAAGTTTTTTTTTTTTTAAAGTTGTGTGTCCTGAGATGCCTCTGTTAGTAATACAGAGCTAACAAGGAATTTGAACTTTGCTGTCGACAATGGTGTCGGAAAGCTTTGTAACTTAAACATACTCGCTTAAGCTTCCTGTATATATTTTGTGCTTTTGTTGTTAACTTGGTATTTATTTGCCTTGTTCATACATTCCAACTTCTGAAATTTCAATTAAAGTTATTTTAATGGGTGTTTCACTTCACCTGCAAAAAGAGACTGTGGCTGTTTCCCCAGCCACCCTGCCAGTGAGCCCTGTGTCCTGCTGCTGTCCTGACAGGCCTCGGGGACCCCCAGGCTGCCCTCCCCTGGACAGCCACCCTGCAGCATGGCCATTCTCCCCCTGCACTTCTGTCCCCAGGTCATGAATTCGATCTTTATTCCCACACAGGTACCCTGCCTGTTCTCCATGGCCTGCTGTGGGTTCCACGTCTGAACCCTTACATGTACTGTCACCTCCAACCTGGGACTCTGGCTCCAATGGCTTTCTGAAGTCACAGCACCTCAGCCCCATGGGCCCTGTGGGCGTCACAGCCTGGAACCTTGGAAGTTGGAAGGGAATTCCTGGCACTACTTCTGCAGTGCTGTGCAGTCTGCCACTACTTCAGAACAGGGAGCAACAACATCCCTTTGGGATAAGATTTACTGTTTAGCTTTGTCACAGATCATATTACTTTTTTTATACCCTATTTGCATTTCTAAGGCGTGACTTCACCACCATTCTGAGGTGTGGGACCACTGTGTGTGACAGGCAGTTGGCTAAGGCCTGGTGGCAAGGTCGGCTCAGGTCTTTCGGCCATCGTGAAGTCCTGATAGGGCTGCAAGAACCCTACGCAGAGGAAGGGTGGGATTGGAGGGTGCTGGGCAGGGGCTGAAGGGTCAGCTTGCCGGTGAGCGTGCGCTCTCGCTCCTGGCGCCCAGAATCCCAGAAAGCACCACCACACCAACGCCATCTGCTTCACATCAGCAGAGCGGAAAGAAACGGCTGCCCACGCTGGGTCAGGTCCATGAAGCGGAGAAATGGGAAGCGAGCCAAAGTCATGTTCTTTAGAAAAAAAGTTTTTATTGTTGCAACTAAAATGGAAACCCATCATTGATATGGCAAGTTGGAAAACTGTACAGTGTGACAGTTCTGTGAGGTCACAGAAGACCCTGAGACGCGCCCCCCACCCACCCGGTCATGCAGCCACGTATGTATACACACCTGAAAAGGTATTATACTGAACACCTCACTTTTTTTTTTATTTCTGTAAAAATGGTTTATTCCATGGCCACTGTAAAAAACAATGGCCGGATGAGTAAATATTGGCTTAAGGCATATAGCAGGGCAGCTCGCCACCTCTCTAACATATGCATAACAGGATGGAGAGCTGCCTGTCTCCCAGGACAGCCACTGGAAAGGCTACTGTATATACACACCCCAACGACTACGTACAGATACAGGACTGTAAGGGAACAAGCCCAGCGCAGAGATGCTCGCGGCCCGGCACCCAGCCTTCCATGCACCTCACCAGGGCTCCGCCTCGAGTGTCCCCGCACAGAATCGCTCTGTGCTGGCTTCTCCTACGTGAAAGGCAAAATGTGAAAATGCTGGCAAGAGAGCAGCTCGGGAGCCACAGCTGCCTTTTGTTTCTTGTTAAAAAAGCCACCAGAGGTGGAGGTCTTAAGCTCCTCTCGAGGAAGGGTCGTGAGCACCATCAGTCCCCACAGGGCTCAAGGGCAGGCAGACACCTCTGGGCCAGGCGGCCCAGGACAGAGATGGTGCAGGCTGACCAAGGACCGCCCCTGGGCGTTGCAGGCTGCCTTGCCTCCACACCACGCCCTGCTAGGTGTCAGGGGAGCAGGGACTCGGGAGAGAAGGCTAATCCCAAATGTCCGGGCGTGCGTTATGAATGGGGCTGGCCACCCCCTTGGAATGTCTCAGTTACGGTGGACCCGGCAGGGCCAGGGCAGGCCGGGCCTCGCCAGGAAGTGACCAGAGTTTCATGCCAGGAATTAGGCCATTATCTGCTACTGGAAAACATCACTGCTCTCTGGCTGAATGGTAAGGACTTCAGCACTGGCCTTAGGAACCACGGTCGTGTAACGGGCAGGTCATGCAGAGGCGGGCCGGACTCGGACAGGGGCACATTAGTAAAGCAGGAATCCAAGTTTCTCGTTTCAAGCACATGGTATTTCATGGGGACACAGGAGACCTTACATGCATTCTAATACACACAGGGAATTGGTGGTTGAGAACAAGGTTCTAGCAGATAATGGGGGAGGAGAAGACCTGGGACGAAGTCATCTCACATCATGTATCTTATTAAATACCCAAGTGTTCATTATATATTAGAGCAGTGTTCTATCTTCTCACGGTACCACAACGTCACTACATAACAACTGCTTACAACCGTCCTCCTTCCCAGCACTGGGCTGACGCAGCAGGCTCACGGCAAAGTCTTGCATTCCCAGTACTACCTGAGGATTTATTATTGTACTTTTTGATAAAGCCCCTGATGGAGGCTGACATCAAAAAATTTTAATACATTATTGGTTTAAGAAAATGCTAGTGCACTATAGATGCCTTTGGGGAAAAAATTAAGAATAAATAAGAGTGGAGAGGCTTAGTCCATGCAGACAACATGGAGACCTCCAGGGAGAAGGGTGGTGTGCAGTCACCTGGGCACCTAGGACCCGCCAAGAGGGAGGGGACACACCGAGCCTGGTGCCTGGCGAGGGCCACCGCTACAGTGCTACCAGCACGGTCCTCTCTTTTGCGCTTTCCAAAAATGGATGTGGGACTCACAGAAAGGGGAGGGGAAGCAAAAGAAGAAGTGGGGACACACGGCCCGGCCCGGGAGGCAGTCTGAGCGCAGGGGCACAGCCTGGTGTGCCCTGCTGTCTTGTCCAGCAGCCCCCGTGACCTCGAGGCCTGCCAGCTGGGAGCAGAGGCAGACTGGGTGGAGGCGGATGGAGGAGGGGGAGGTTACGAGCTGCTGCTGAGCAGGAACTGGAAGAAAACCACACACTACAGATGGGCCCAGACACACACGGCAGAGCTGCCCGACTCCTGCTCGAACCCAGCCGTGACAACCTCCCAGGGAGCCACCTGCCCAGGGGCCCTGGGTGTTTTCTGATATCCTCGGCCCTTAAAAATCACTCCAAAGGAAAAAATATTTGCATTCTGCTAAATTATCTGATATACTCACAGATGGCCACCTAGAAGGAAGTCAGTATTTCAAAGGATGAAAAAAAAAAAAAAGGTCCTGCCAGACAATTTCCATGGTTTCTAAGGCTACCCCGCCCCTCCTTTCCCTGTAACAGCAACACCTTTCTAAGGTGTGGACTTTTACCAAAATGGCACTTAGTCTGAAAACCACAGGGTAAAATGCCAGCAGCCAGCCTGGGGGTGATCCTGACCCTGAGCAGGGGCCTGCAGGAGTGGGGTAGTGAGGGCTGGTGCAGGAGCAAGCTGGCTGTCACCAGGAGGGGTCGGTGGAGAAAGGAGCAGGGTGCCCTGAGCAAAGCAGGCTTGCTTTCTAGAGATGCCTTGGCGTGCTCTTCTCAGAATGGGAAAGCTCACAGGCACTCGGGGTCCAGACTCGGGGTACACACGGCAGACGGGGTGCCTGAGCCATGGTGGCATTCCAGCCCTCTTCTCCAAGGAAGTTTACATTCGTAAAAGTTTGGGGTCTTTCCTTGGGAAATCAAATATAAATTGTGTATCTCATTACACCATCTAGTAAGGGTGCACGAAAGTCTCGTAAGTGCCTAGTCACCTTTTTCCAGAAATAACAAAAAGCTGCTTTTTATAAAGGTTAAAAACAACAATGTGTTGTAATTCTATTTTTTCAAAAACAAATGAACAAAAGAAAGGAGAGAAAGCGATAGCGAAAGAAGAAATGGGGGAGAGAAGAGGGGACAGAAAACAGAGAAAAAGGGAGGGAGTGAAAGATGGAGGGCAAGGGGGAAGAGAGAAAGAGAGTGAGACAGAGGGGGGTAAAGGGGGAGGGGGAGAGAGACAGAGAGAGAAAGAGAGAGACAGAGAGACAGAGAGAGAGATGCGTATTTGGCATTTTCTCTACTTACTCCTGAATAGGTTAAGGCCCTGAGATTAGACTCTTACACTCTTGGGACCACAGGGCTCCTTAAAACCCCAGTGCAGCAATCCTTACTTCTCTCCTTAGCCCTTCCACAGTTTCAGACTTTACACCTTGATCCGTTTCTTCTGAGACTGGCTCAGAGGCTTCCCAGACTGCATCTTCACCCGGCGCAGCCAGCGCTTCCTGCGCTTGTGCGCCTCGCCGCCCTTCTGTCAGTGGAAACAGACCCTGTAGCAGAGGTACGCTCCGGCCGTGAGCACCGTGGCCATGCACACGTGCACCAGGAAGGGCTTCCAGGGAGGGGGCGCGCGCGCCTGCTCCTCCTCCTTGGGCAGCAAGGGCTCCCCCTTGGCAGGGCAGGCAGCTTGGGTGTTGCATAGACCTCCGCCTGCCACCCGACTTCTAATTTCAGTGTCTCGGCTCCTGCTGAGGAGAGAAGGGAGAGACAGGTTATTTATTTGCCTTAGGGAAGTACAGGTTAAGGGCACTATTGTCACGGAGCAGCTCTGTGTAGGACAGTGATGGTGACATTGGCCAGAGCCAGCCAGCCAGAGGACCAGGCCAGAACAGACACTGGCACTGGCCTGAGGTGCTCTTGTTACCCCAGCCCCCTGGTACCTTGGGCAGCCTGTGTGGCAGGGTGAGGTGCAGGGGCATCTGGGTAACCAGCCACTGTGCAGGTCAGTTCGGCTGGAGGCCCCTGGTGCATGTGGCGAGTGCAACCCCCCAGCCCCTGCTATCAGGAGCTACTCCCACACTGGCCCGTGGGTGACCCAATCCCATCAGCCACAGCAGTGTACTCTGGCAGGATGCATCTCATCCCGAGATACTCGGGTGGCAACTGTCTCATGTCTGCCACTGCTGAGGCTGCTGCGGCGAGCGCAACCACCTCCCTGTCTCTGTGTGCTCGTCTCCACCTGGAGTGTGAACCATTCCCAAATTACAGCGCACACCCTAAACTTCCCTCCAAAGGAAGGCACCCAAGGGGACCCTGGCAGTCCTTCAAGCTTCTGGGCAGTGCCTCTTCCTACAGGGTGGTCTAGGACACGCAGGGGGCATGTTCCAACTTTATCTCAGTACTCCGTAAACATCAAGGGTGCTCGATGAGGTTTGTATAGATGTAAGGGAGCAGAATACAATGAATTTAATCACAATGCACTGAAGGGTCAACTCCCCAGTCTCTCCTGGGGACTGAAGCTTAAGTGTTCAACTGGACGTCACCTTTTGGGGCTGCCCAGAAGCCCAGGATGGACCAATCACTACTGTTATGCAGAGCTCAATTCCAGTAAGCACCGCAAGGTGGAGCTAGAGCACTGCGGAAGCAGGAGACTTAGGGCCGCCAGGACTGGGCAGGACAGAGCACATCCTCTAGCCTCCAAGGGGGCGGCTCTCCAAGGTGGCTACAGTTCCCACACAAGGATGTGGACCCACCCTTGCAGAGGGGAGGCATGTATTTCTGGAGCAGGTCACTCCCCTTCCCCCAACAAGCCAGCCCCTCTCACGTTACCTGTCCATGCTGTAGGGGACACTTAAGGGGGTTCTGGTTTCTTCCTCGACAGGGTCATCTTTATCCTCTTCGTTCTCATCCTTTACCCACTGGTGGTTTGAGAAGAACTCCTTGCATCTGCCATTGTGTGGCTCCGGGATTCGTTTGGGGGGCCGGGGTGGAGGGGGCACATGCTCGGGTGGGGGCTCCAGGTCCTCGTGGGAGAGCTCCTTCCACTGGTCCTTAAAGAGCAGAGGAGGCGCCGTCAGGGCTCACTCCCCGCCCCACCCTCCAGTGCTCTCGCTCCACAAGGGCTCTCTACTTCTCTGTCCCAGCCCTACACTTGGAAGGGAAACCTGGGAAACCCAGTCTGTGTCCTATCAGCGCCCTCTGGGTGAGCACTTCAAAGGCAGAAACGAACCCGGTGAACATGCAGACAACTTCTCAGCTATGTTAAATACGAAGGCCTGCTACTTCCTCCGGCCCCTGACAGTATGGGAACACTCTCACAACTGACCGCCCCCTTCAGCCCAAAGTCAGGCTGTGGTACGCAGCTCAGAGGGGGAGCTCTGGCCTAGTACGCAGATGCCTGGGTTTGATTCCCAGCACTGTAAAACAAACGACGACAAAAAGACAGAACTGTAACTGCCCACACCGCACCCAGCTGAAGCCACGCTGACCTGCACTGAGGAGTCTCCCATGATGAATTTGGCACCTTCGATCACGGCCAGGTAGGAGAAACGCAGCTGGTCAGCCGTCTGGATCAGCCCCATCCGGAACTTCCTCATCTCCAACAGCACTTTCTTGATGTCCACGGATGAAGGGTCTTTCCTCTTGTCCATCTGAAAGTCACACAGGAGACAACTCAGCCAGTGCCAGCTCTCCAGGGCAGGGTGACTTATCACATTCAGTGGCAGGAGCACCGGTTTTCTAGCTAGGAATATCACAGAGGGTCAGGCAGAGAATTTTAGAAAATGTGGAAAAATCAGGACCCTTTGGGCATGGGGTTGAAACAATGCAGAAGACTGGCTACCTGGATTCCACTTTAAAGTTGGGAGCAGTCTATGAAAACAGCTGTTTAAGCAAAGCCACTTTACCATGGAGAAGCTGTTAAAAAGCAAGGTCAGGGCTCAGTGTGGGTGACACATACAGGGAATTCCAGCACTCTGGGAGACTGAGGAAAGAGGATCACAAGTTTGAGCACAGCCTGGGTGACTGGTAGCTTTGTAAGACTGCCTCCAAACAAAAACTTAAAAAAAAAAAGGTAGAAGGAGGCTAAGGATGCAGCCCAGAGTGAAGGCTCCGCCTTCTGTGCACAGCACTGGAGAGAAAAAAGTGAAGGTCTAAGCTAGCTGCTGCCCAAGGAATACATGCATGGGGACAGTAACTGGAGAGCTGTGGCCAGGCAGGGCTGGGTTCAAATGTGTCTCTTTCTCTCCTGAGAGCTTGCAAAGGCCTCCTCACCAACAAGAGGCAGGTGTCAGCCAGACAGAAGGTCCCCGACCTGCCGATGCCAGCGCTGCAGTGCACCACGATGGGGCCGTGCTCCGGGCTGAGAGACCCCGACTCACGAACTTTGAAAAGAAAGTTCAGGAATGAGGCTGGTGATTCTGGGACTCCAAAGTCAGGCCATGTGGTATAGTGGAAGTGCAAGATCTCTCGAGTTTCTTGGGTCTGAAAGAGAAAAAACACTCATGATGCTAAGAGAATCACAGGTATGGAAATCCCGAAACCTCAAGCGCACGACCCAGCTGTGCCCAATCTTCTCCAGTGCCGTCTCAGCTCTGTTCCCCAGCAAGCACCCTCCAAAGCTTGCCAGGAGGCACTCTACGTCAGGTGTGCAAGGGCTGACGAGCACCGACAGAGCCCTCCGGTGCGCTGCCTCGATACTCCTGATGCTCCTCCGAGGGGCCACGGCAGGATCACGACTCTAGTACCACACAGCAAGGTAGACAGAAGGTGCTGGGGACACCCGGCCTTGGCATCCTCAGGAGCCAGGAGCTCCAGCCTTTCCTGCTGGCAGCCTGCACTCAGCTCTACCTCTTACTTCAATTGGTGACTGAGCAAC
>PVKN010012206.1:0-10278 GCA_004027915.1 Capromys pilorides
GTTTAGAAAAGTTATCATGTCTGCATCTTGTACTTTGAACAACTACTATGAAGACAACCATATGCATTGTATCAGTTATTGTGGCTGTCCTACTAACGTGTTTTGAAACTGCCTCAATGTTATTTCTTATTAAAAGTAATTTTAAAAAAAGTTTTTATTTCAGACTGGCTTTCATCTTAGTGATGAAACAGAAGCTACTTTTGAAGATTTACATTCCCAAAGCAAGTCATCCAAAGAAGAGAAAGTTTTCTAAACAACAATCTGATACCATAGACCCTCTCTGTGACTATCACAGTAACAAAATAAGAAAAATTTTTACTAATTGCTGTAGACCAATCAGAGTCCATGTCTGAGCATTCAGTAAAGGTAACCCAGTGGCCTTTCTCCCAGTGGAAGAGTATTAGCTGAAAGAGAACCATGACAGCAAATCTAAGCATTTACCTCAGATATCCAGTATTAGTAACACAAAATAACCAGTTTTAGTGACGCCTGCCTGTCATCCTGGCACTCTTAGAGGCCAAGGCAGGAGGATCACAAATTTAAACCAATCCTGAACAACTGATTGACTTAGGATGACTGCATCTCAAGAACTAAAAACAGTCTGGGAATATATCTCAGTGTTAAAGCCCTGGGTTCATTTTTTTAGTACTTCCTAAAGAAAAGAAAGAGTAAAAGACAAAAACACCAAGCAAGGAAGGCAGAACATAACAAACACTTCCACTTGAGACTGAGAACCGTTGAGACGCAGAAGGCATACACTCATTGTTGTTAATAATCTTAGAATGCACAGGACAAGCAAAGTGACAAGGATTTCTCATTAACATTTACCCAGATAGTCTATGAAAGGTGCAAGTTTCATTTTCTGCTTCTTAGAACCTCGAAGGTTTACCCCGGATCTCCTTTTTAATGAATTCTTCATTTGCTGGTGCTAATACTTGAGCCACTAACCTTGAAAGCTTGACCACAGATGAGTGATTCAAGAAAGAGTACCTGATCCAAAAGCAGCAATCTTTTGGCCAACTTAGAAAATGATCCAACATAAGAACTCAGCACTACAGCGACCCCCAACACCAGATAGTGAGTCGCTGACGCTGTCAGATTTTCTTGGAGAATTTGACTATAAGACACACAGGTCAAAAAATAGTAGACACATAACATGCCTTACAAGCTGACAGTTTATCCTTGCCTTGATAGAACTGAGCAGGAGATACAAGGTACCTGGGTCAGTGATAAAGGACTTGTTATGACATATGAGCTTCATGCTTCATGTAAAGGGGCAGTTTTGCTTGTCCCTCTAAGTGCTAAAAAGGTGATCTAGAGCAACCATGTGAAGTACTAACTTTGCATCTAAATGGGCCCCAGAAGCTTCATATATTTGGAAGGTGATTATTTCACGGGTTCATTGACTCAAGCATGGTAACACTATTAGGAGGTTGGCCTGGTGGGAAATGGATCACTAGGACAGTGAGCTGGAAGGATGTTATTTCTCCCAGCTCCTCTCCTCTCTCTCTCCTTCCTGGGTGCCATGCTTTGAATACTTATACTCTGCCAGGCTCCTCTGAAATCCTCTTCCTGCCTTGGAGCCAACCAAGTATAAACTGAAACCATGAGCCTCTCCTCCTTTATGTTGTGAGTATTGGGTATTTTATCCCAGTAACAGAAAACTGAGTTCAGGTGTTATACCTGAACCTAGGAAACTTACAGCTTTTTTAATGGATTTCTTGCAAAGTTGCCCTATCTTTTTCCTTAAAAAATACATTATCTTTACCATACTGAACAGCAAATACAGCTGTCCTCCTCTTTATAGGGTAATGCTATAGTTCTCACTAAAGTCCATTCACTTCAAGCCTATGAATAACCATGAAGTGATAGTCCAGGAGCAAAACTATCAATACCCGAACCCGAACCACAAAATATGCAGAAATATAAGAGACCTGAGGAGAATTATCCCCAAACAACAGCGGACAATTAGAAGTTTTAGAAATTGGGAGACATACAGAGTGACAACAATACTAAAATGAAGCAGCAAAAGCTACAAGATAGAAAGAAAATAGAAATAAGAGCTATATCACAAAAGCAGGAAAAAATGAATGAAGAGAGCACATATATCCATGCCAAAACATGTATAGAAATATTTCTAAATTCAAGTTAAGATCATATTCAATCACTAAAATAGGTCACGTAGTGTTTATAAAGAAAATATCAAAAAAATTTAAAGTCTGAAAGAAAATATCAGTACACAAGGGATCATTTCATTTTAGAGTACTGCCCCCTTGTCTAACTTATCACAGTCAAAAGGGGTAGAATGATCCTTCTCACTCAAGAGTTTTATAGGAGATTTGTATCATGCAGACCTGGGCTAAGCACTGGAGATGATTAACCTCAGAAAGCAAAGCACTAGGAACCCTCCGTGTTGCAGCAGCCATTTATGTTAAATTGATTTTGCACTGTTTTAGCTTCCTGCATTTTATCTCTTACTTTGCATCTTAATCCAACCTTCTTCTCCAGACAAGAGAAATTTATTGTTATTTGTCAGTGGTAATAATGGCCAGATCATTCTAGATATGCCCTTGTTAAAGTCAACACAACAATTATCTCACAGGGGAGCACATATTTATTTTAAACGTGAACTTGCCTCTATTTCCAATTTGTCTAGATATTGTTAGCTCGTTGTACCTTATCTTCAAAAGCAAATACCCCAAATTTTTACATTAAGTTCACAGTCAAAACAAGTGTCTTATGTTGCCACTACCTCTTATTTATATTACATTAAGTATTTTATTCTCTCCTACAACAACATTTTTTTAAAACAATTTCTTGTTCATTGATAATTACCTGTTTTGCTTCATTTGGATTTCCTCCAACAATCTTCTGTTCAGATACAGCTCTTTATAATTAATTATCCTCTTGGTGAACAACTGAAAACTGAAGTCTGACCAAAGTACATCTCATCCCACACAGATGTCCTAGTTACTCCACAAAAGGTTAATTAATCATAAGAGGTGCTTAGAGCAGGAGGCACTGGAAGAAATTCAGACCTAGTTTCTGGCAACATAGAAAAACTATCATCAGACGCCTTGTTGTTGAGTTCACACTGAGAGAATTATTTCAGTTGAACAAAAATCCACCACACTAAATAGCTGGTGGATATAATATCATGCCTCAGATAGTGGAGCATGCCATTTCCCAGTCACAGTTACTCAGAATCCCAGCCTGCTCATGAAGGGAGGTCAGCACTGTCCTCATTTAAGAGGTGCCCCAAACTCCCAGGTCATAACAATGGCGGCTGCAATCTTCACAGTTCTTCTCTTTTCGCTGGGAGCCATTTCACTACACAAACAGACCCTCTTGTAGACAAGACAGTCTACCTACAAGCTTCCAACTACACCTAGCACTTTCTCAACCTGTGGTTTTAATCACCCCAATCCCTGCAGTTCAGAAATAGCCTTGCCACCTTCCACAGTCTAGCTAAAACCTGCAATTCAGTCAAAACCAGTGCAAATAAGTCCTGCTCTAGCCCTGCATTTAGAATGTTTCAACTCACAGGAAGTACACTCTCTTTTGATTCAGGAGTACTGTCCTGGGAAACAGAAAATATGTGAGGTGCTGGCAGTATTAAATCTAAAACTTTAAACAAGGTGTTTAACTCCTCTGAGTGTCACCTTCCTGAGCAATAAAATCAGAGATAGAATAAGACGTAAGGAAATGTGTCATTCTGTTTGTGCACATCACATATTTCTTTGCTTACATGATAGCTGACCATTGGTGTGATTTAACTTTCTTTCATCTTTTTCTTTTTCTTTTTCTTTTTTTTTTTTTTTTTTTAATTTTAGGGAAAGGTCTACAGGGTGTTTAGGGTCTCACTACTAGATTGAACTCGTAGTGATCCACCTGTTTACAGCCTCCCAAGAGCTGGGATTACAGTCATGCACCACCATGTCCAGTTTCAGTTGGCATCTCAGCACACCCGAGGAGCAGGGCCAGCACAGCAGGCCCATGAATCAAACCCCCAGCCCTTGCAACTGCATGCAAGTGCTTTAGTCTTCTAAGCTATTTGGCTGGCCCTTCCTTCATCACTTTTCCCCTTTAACAAATGATGCAATAGAAGGTTACCTTGATGGTTTTCAAGCTAGTACCCATCTTCAAAGTAACCACCCCAAGGAAGGTTGTCCCATTTCCTTCAGGAGTAAGGGTGTCATAATTGTATGTTTTAAAGACTTATGAGAAGAAAAAAAAGATCTGTGAGAAGATATTTCCAGACATTTAGAAGGAATTTAGGCAAAGGCAGAAATGGAAAAGAGATGAGGGCTCTGAGACTAAGAATCTGAGCCCATTATGTCCAATGCTTGGGAAACTCACTGTGTTCTTGAGGTGGCTGAGGGTAGAACAGGGAAATGTCTGTTACAATGGACCAAGCTGTATATGTGCTATCCACTAGAGATAACCTCAATTTAGCTGCCCTCATCCATGCAAGGTGTCTCTCTGCAATAGTTTTGTTGACACTAACAGAAACTGTCTATGGATTGCTAGGCCCTCTTGGGAATCGGAAAAAGAATTGCAAACTGTGAAAATGGAAGGAAAGTGATGCTGTAGTGACAGCCATAAATTATTCTATCATGTCTCATAAACTGTCAGAATGTTTTTTCAGCCCGTAGACTCAAAACTCCTGGAGGCCAAAAGCTAGTTGTGTTTTGTATTTCCCTCAGGACCTAACCCTGAGTTCAATGTAAATTAGCAGGCTCTGGTTTACTTTCATGGATGAGCCACTCGGCTCTCCTCCTCTCCCTCTTTTGGTTAGCAGGATTTTAACCATATTAAAATAGACTCTACATGAATGTTTAGGATTCTAGATGGTTGATGTTTTCTCCTTGTTAAATGATTCACTCATTCCACTAAATAAAATTAACACATTGTAGGGGGCAAGGAGAGAGCAGGAAAAAAGTTAAGATATGTGGCTATGGGTTGGAAGCAAAAAAAAAATGTGATTTATCATTCAAACGTAAAATTCTGTAAGGAAGAGGTAGCAATTCTATTTCGTGATGGTGACTATGCTGTTTCTGAAGAGGAGCAACCCTCCCATCCTGCCTATCTACCATGTTTGCTTACTTTTTTATCTCAGACTCAAACTGACAGTATATAGAAGATCTGCCAGTCCAAAATGTAAAACCTAGTGGTAAATACAAATAACAATTTGCATTCAAAATATCTTTCGTGGAAGGATTCAAATCCCTGCTTGAGCATGACTGTGGGCTAGTCTTCAGCAGTAACAAGGTACTTATCAAAATTATCTTCACTTTCAAGGTGCAGAAACTGAATCAGAAAAGTCAAATATCAAGTTCAGCTAACCCACTTCCATCCTTTTTATGTATGTAATCATTATAATTATTATCATTCAATGGCATGGCTAATGCTGACACAGCCCACTGTGCAGAACTGAGCCAGCACCTGAAATGTAGCCAACAGTGAGGGAGACAATGTTTAATAAAAAAATAACCCTGAGACCACAGCACTCCCAGTTCTAAAAGCCTCAAAATGAATCCGAAATATATTCATAATGGAAATAAATCACAGAATCCAAGGTATAAAATTATTTCCATGGCTACTCCAATAAATATCAAAGAGGCCTTGCCAACTTCTGACTATTCAGCCTACTAGTACAGGAAATAAGATTTTAAAAAATAAATAAATAAACCTTCTCTGTCCTATGAAAGCCTAATACGCAGGTATTATCAGGTTCTAAAATGAGCACACTGAATTTCAGGTCCTCTAAAACACTCCTAACTATATTCACCCACTTTCTCAATGAGAAGGTGTTTGAAGCCCTGAAAAACTTTCTCACTGCTCTAACTCTGCAGTGAACGTGGATACCAACATAGATGCACAAAGAGCTATAGAGATAGAGAGGCCTCTCATCAACTGGCTACTCAGGTGCTTATGGATCCTAACCACAGCTACAGTCTTTCTGCACATGTCCATTTTCTTGGGCTGCCATAACATAGCACCCCAGACTGAGTGGCTTATACAGCAGAAATATATGCACCAGAGTTCTAGAGGGTAGAAGCCAGGATCAAAGTCCAGCTTGGCTTCTTCTGAGGTATCTTTCTCTGGCTACTTTCTCACTCTACTCCTTCTTGATCTTTTCTATCTGCATGTGTCATTGTCATGTCAGAAGCTTTTCCTAATTAGTTGTTCCCATTTATGCAACTGGAGAGCTGTTTGACATGGAAAAACTCGCATTGAACTTCTGTCTCTGATCATGTGCATGAATTTAAGTACCTTGGTAGAAATTGATGGATGTCAGCTTTGTTGTGAGAATTGAATATGCTAACACATTCACTATGCACTAACGTTGACTTAATGTTCTTTTCTATCTCTTTCTGATTTCCTTTTCTATCAAGACATAATTTTTCCACGAAAACACAGGCTAGATCACTAAATGATCATATTTGTTTCTCACAATACACAGCATCTCAAATGCCAAAATTCGTATGCTCTGTTGATCAGACAAAGATTAGTTGCCCCACACCTACTGTTGGGATATGTTGGAATATTGAAAGGACAGATAATGCATGGACATTTCCCACATTTCTCTCCAAGCCACAGAATACACACAGGAGGAGCATTGTGTGAGTGTGGAAATGCTTGGGAAAGGAGTTTTCATTTGCTGTTGTCTGGCTACTTAGGTCTCACTGTAAGAATTCAGTTATTCCTAGAGGCCATAGACAAGTCAAGTCAGCTGTTTTATTTAAAGGAACAAGATACAAGCTAGAGCCCTAAATGAATAACTGAAGAAAGAAAAAGTTGTTTGAGTGGCTAAGCAACCACTGAAGTTATTGTCAACAACACAAGACAAGCCCTCACCTCCTGATTAGTTTTGGGGATGAAATGCAAATGGTACATCTATCTGTTTTATAATTTATCAGTAAGTCATCTTGTTTGCTGCTTTCTAAAGCTGCATTTGACTCTATAGAACCCAGCATTGGGAAGGGCAGAGAGGAAGTGAAAGACACATTGTTCAGATTTCCTTTGCTTCTCAGTCTGTCTGTATCCTGGCATGAGCCCACATGCTTGTTGAAATGCACCACACATTTGTTAAACAGAGGGTGTCAAACTATTCCAGGTGTCTGTGACACTGGACAGAGTTAAGCAATAATAAGAGAGCATTTCCATAAGCGTCTTTTCGTCTGTGATTAAACTAAAGAAGCCAAGAAAGTTTCCTCCAAAGCACTCTCATTGAGAGATACCAGAAGGCTGGGGAAAAAAGAACATAATCTGTAGAAAATAATTATAAATGCAAAAAATTCAAAATCTCTGTGATCTATCTGTACCTGAAAACCCTGGGCTACCTCTTCTATATTCTATAATCTCATCTGCTTGATCTAAGCCACACTTCTCTACATCTAGGATTTGCTGGGTTTGTCTTTCTGAAACTATCCATTTTGACATACATAAGCCATTCTCTAGCAAAGAGAAGGAGGAGGAGGAGGAAGAGAAATGTAGAGTTCAGCAACTACTTCAGATCAGAAGTTATAACCATTATCTTCTTACAAAGCTAACCCATTCTAGTGTTCGTCAGCACAATACATCCAGACACCCAGATGGTCACACTCTGTGCAGGGGCACACAGGCACACACACACACACACATGCAAATATACACACATGCACATGAGCATACACACACACGCACACACACTTTACAGTTCTGCTCTGTCAGCCCTGAATTCTTCTTCATTGTCCATGGGAGGAGCAGACTATACATCTTTATCACGCATTTTCTGTAATGAAAGAAATACTGTTAGAATCACCATGTCACTTACTGTGTTGCTTTTTGAGATATTTTCCAGAATGAGACTCTACCTATATAGGGAAAATGTGAAACAACAGTTAGAAACAGATGCTGGGGCTAACTGAACGCTTTGCCTTTAACTTACATGAACGGCAGTAGCAAGCAAAATTGGAAACAAGAATGGTCCACTGCCTTGCCCATTTCTGCTGTCACCCATCCAAGTTAAGTGCTTAGGATGAATGGGGAAGGCTCTGCTCTGTTCTCACCAAATTGACAGAACAGTGACAGAAGCACCAAGTCAAAAGATGGTCTCAGAATGGGATGATCATGGATCACAAGGCCGTTAGTATCTGAGCCATGCTTAGCCATGACAGAGATTGGAAACTGAGGGCTCTTGGAACAGGGAGTGGTAGGATTGTCTTTAGGCAGCTGGAGAGAGAAGAAAGTGGAGAGAAAGTGGAGTAGGGGCATGAGTTGTGAGGCAGGTGAAGTGTTCCAGAGGGACAATAGACGGGCCTGGCCTATAGACTCAGCAGTAGCGATGGAAGAGAATCAAAAGATCACAGGAGAGGGAATCCCTCCTCCCGTCCAGCGCATGAATATGGGCAATGCACAGTGAGGAGCAAGACACTTTTACCAAACGGTCTTTAAATACAAGCCATCATTCCACTTATTTTCCTCTTTAAAAATTGTTATCTCTCATTCATCTTCCCTGAAATTCTTGGTAACTGATAGAAATATACAGTCTAGCATGCACACGGAACTTGGAGAGGTCACAGTCCTCGCAGCCAATCCAAGCCGTTCATTTTGCACCAGGCCCACACAGAAGCTCCTGGCACTTGTTCATCATTTCATTTTCTCAAAGCGAATGAGTGAGCAAATGGCAATCAATGTTCCCAGTAAAAGTTTTAGGAGATAATTACAGTGCCTGGAAGTGGAGTCATTACAATAGGCCTGCTGGGTTTGTTGTGATGCTACTAATCACACCAAGTTTTCTGACTCATGTAAATTGCAGATACCTTTACTCCTGTAACAATCGCTTTTAATAGATATCATTATAATATCTTCTTAAAGTATAATTTAAGAATTTCAAGTAATCTGAGCCAGATATTTAAAAACACTAGAATAATCCAACAGACAGGAGCCAAAAAATAAAACTTTTCACACTTAAGGAAACTTTTTAAAGAGAGAGAGAGACACTTGCAACTTGCTCATAAAAACAGATCTACTACTTGGGGCTAGATAATTGCATGTATGCATGTCTTTCAACTGCTCCACCAAATGAATTTCAGTGTTCCACTCTCTGAGCTCTGGTGAGTTGCTAATCCATGAATGTTTATACATATCCATTGTCATTTTAGAAGAAACAAAGCACAGACTCCTTTGACTTGTCTTCAGAAAGGAATCTGTAATTGGACAATCTGTTCACCTTTAGTGTATTGCAGTTAATGGTACAGGAACCATTTTATCTAAACCATGACATGAAGTAAAGTAATGGAAAACAATACTCTCCTTAAAAATTCAGAAAATACTGTTTGTTTGGAGAAGAATTCCCTGGTCAAATCTAATCTTTTCAGCTCTGTCAGAAAGCAGTACTCTCTTGTAATGTCTTTTAATGTCTTTCACCTAGGTGGTCCTCCAGCCCCTTGAAAGTAGTCCCACCCCTACTGAGGTTTGAGGGCTTCCCGCAGGGAAATTTTCAAATACCTGAAGCCTCACTCAATCAGAGCAGCACAGGGCCATACATATTTAGGGATTTTAATCTCTCCACATAAATCACTCCCTCTGGCTACTTAATCATGTGTGACAACTTGCAGTGACTGCATCTCCTGCTCTGATTTCCCTGAAAGGTCCTGCAAGCTAAGCAGGGTTAAGCTGAGGCAGTAACTTGGACGAAAGATGGGAGAACCACACAGGAAATGCACAAACAGAGTCAACAGGCAGCACAGGTCTCTCTGTAGCCAGCAGCTCCCCTCCCCAGAGGTGGGCCTCCCTGGTGGGTCTACAACTCCACAGTTCTGGAAGGAGGAGTTAGGCTCACAAACTTCAGCATGCCCTCCTTGCCTGTGGCAGTAAGGTGCCGGCCCTTCCAGCATTGGCATGCTCGGCACACATTGCTCCCAATCGCCTTTACAGGCAGATTGCCCTCATCAGAGTGTCATCAGAACCAATCAAGCTAGGATGACAGAAGGACTTTGAATCAAAGTAGAAAGAATTCTTAGACTTTATCAAGATTCTACAGCTATAACTGCTGGGAGTAAGACAATGTCCCAGCCCTTTATTATTTGGAATTTTATATAACCATAAACCCATTAGATCTCTTCATCTATTAACTAGAATTTGTTGGTGATGATTCTGGTATCCTTGACTCTGAACATGATTCTAAGATCCATGAATTTCTGTATATTTACTCAACCTATTGATGCAGAATGAGAAAGAGGAACCCAAGTGCTAATCACTAAAGTAGTAAAAGCCATTTTTCTAAGTGTT